>OU744451.1:24813206-25105706 GCA_916610825.1 Haliclystus octoradiatus
AGCATTATGATTAATTAAAAACTCAACAACCTGTCGATGACCATGTTGCGCAGCTGTCATTAATGGTGTGACACTACATATGCTATCTTTGATAAATTTAATATTAATTTCTGCTCCTGAATCAACTAAAAGTGACACAACTTTCTGATGACCACTTCGACATGCGCATACGAGAGGTGTGACACCGACTGTATTGACAGTATTTACCTCAGCACGATTTTTAATTAATAATTGAACTACTTGGGCATGACCATAATAACATGCAAGCATCATAGCTGTCCATCCGCTACTATTTTGAATTTCTAAACCAGCCCCTTTGGAAAGAAGTAATTGTCCACCTTCTAGATAGCCATTTGCAGATGCAATTTGTAAACATGTTCTATCTTCATCATCCTGACTGTCAACGTGATACCCATTTTCAAGATATTCTTTGATTTTATGTGAGTTTTCTTGTTCAACAGCTAATAAAAGTTTCAAACTCCGATTCGCAGTTCTCTTTATACCAGACATTGTCTATGATTGATAATAGGCTTTATACAATGAATCAAAAATTATTTACAAAGCAGTAAAATCAGACTGTTGTGTACAATTCCATGGAGTGGAACTCAAAATATAATGTAAATTAACGTGTGAAGGTATGTGCTGGTAAGTATTCTCAGGATAAAACTATTAATTAAACATAGTTACATTGTTGTCATTAAAAGATAGGCCTAGTCTTGTTTGTGAAAATGTTAACCCACGCAATAACAAACTAAGTTTCTTCTTAACAACAGCACCATTTTAAATACCAAAAGTAGTACAAATGCCTTCAGACATTGTATAATCCTTCACTAGGATGCCAGACTTTGTTAATATCCTTAAAGTTACAATCAATGACAGAGAAACAGCTCACGTACCAAATACTAAACTATCGTCCATAAATCAGTAAAAAAAGATACTACATAACATGAAATGAGGCAATAAAACGAGACATGCTAAACATCAGTACGAGTATGATAACCGGATGTCATTATTTGTAATAAGAACTTACAAGAAATCAGATCGAAAATATCAAAATTAAATAAGTTTGAAATCAGAATTAATAATATTTAACCCATAATATCAATTTTCCTATAATTGACTAACTAAGGTATATTTTTTTTGAAAATTTTCATTTTAGCTAGCTGTAAATTTACTTTCACAAATGTAATTCTGATCATTTAATCGTTTCTCAACACATGTTAGGGTCCAGTTATATTTTACATCCGCTAGAAATCTATCGCCATTTTATCGATCTGCACTGCACGTTTTGTTTGGAATTTCGTGAAGAAAGAAATCATGTAAAATACATAGAAACTGCTTCATCAAATTAAAGATTTTTAAAAGATTAAAGTTTTGATTAATGTTTATAGTGGTATGCCATTTTATTTGTTTATTAGTTTGACTATTGTTTTTTCTCGCCATTAATCTTGTTTGTGATGTGATCACAGAATCTGCAAGTTCAGATTTTACCTTGATTGATTCCCAGTCTGTTTACGACATTTTAGGCCTAATGGCTTATTTTATATCAAATTCGGGGTGCGCTATGAGCATTATCTTATATTTCACCGGTAGCTGTCGGTGATAATTATGATTTCCAAGTTTTCAACAACGCATCATGCTAGTAATGTTTCATTGTACAAAGCAATATCCGCTGAGCTCCTATTTCAAGTGTTTTCAAGGATAATATCCCTGATCGATATTTCCCCATTGCCCCATAGAGGGCAATGCGAAATAATCAATGCCTTTATTTCATTACAAACACTCGCCAATCATTGTGCACAGCTCATGGGTAGCTCAGTGTCAGAGTGCCGGTCTGCATAGAAAGACCATTTCCCAAGATCTTAGTGGCAACAGGGCCAACAAAAAGTTCGAGTAGGGACGTCAACTGGTGTATTTCACTTGCAGAGGAGTTAAAAATCAATTATTTTGGTGTTTTTACGATGAAAATTGCGGTTTCAGTGGCGGCAATTGTGAGACAAACATTCATTTTTGGGGTGCATCTGCCGCACTTTGCACAATGTGTGATTCAATTCCACATAAGTGCACACATGTTCTTCACAAGTATCTACCTGTAAATTTGTTATGACCCTCGAGTAAACAAGTACTTATGCTTACGACTGTTAATCATAATTATATTTCATTGATTGAAAATGTACCATTATTATACTTAAATTTGCAAATTTTATTTAAAGAATAACAAACTTGTTGTATGTATGCAGATGAAATTAATTTAACTAATGAAATATTATTGTTTATAATTCTTGTTTAATTATTGAGTATCAACTTCAGCATAGTTGATAAGATTTGGACGTGCAACGAGAAACTCAAATTCAATTCCAGTCAATTCTAAATAGCTGCTAGAAACATAATAGCACTTTTGGATAACTTGGGTTACAATGGAAATTGTTTATATCTTTTTTTCATTTACAACCGAATCTTGCAATTATCAACCATTAATGACATGTAAAGAAAATAAGATTTTTTCATCCATCGTGTTTTTCAATTTTCATCCTCAGACAAGAATATTGGACACTAAGCAATTTTGGCCGCGCAGAACCAGGATTATAATATCGAACAAATGAAACTTTCATTGTTGTCAATAAAACGCCTCACAAACATTCCTCAATTTATAATTCGAAAGGAGTTCAAATGTCATAATTCGGCTGTAACTGGAGTAAACAAGAATGTTGTTTCGAATCAATGGTTCAACAATTCAAACATATTCTCAAATTATTAGAATAATTTACAGCAATGTTGAATGATACATGTGATCATACATGCACTCAGAAGGTTTTTTTGAAAACGTTTATGATATTCTTATTTTATAAACCAATTATTAAACACATTATTGTATGAAATATAAACACTCGGGTTGCTATGAAGCACTCAGAAGGCTTTAGAATATCACTCGCTGTGGAGGGGTTCTTGATTCTCTTACGACGCCTTCCTTGTGCCTCATGACGCAAAAATCATTTTTATATAACCAATATCGCACAGAAAGTGTTTGATATTTGTATCTTTCGAAATGTTCAGCATCCTTAGAACCTCATAAGCTCTTCTATATCAATTTTTTTTCCACATTTGCAATTTTTTGGAATGTTCTTTTCCGATGTTATAGCTACAAGGGCCTACTGTTATTATGTTTGCTTATAGTTACATATATCTGTTACAATGTGACTACTAGTTTATCTTCAGCAATCAGCGTTTAATCAAGGGCACGCAAGAAATTTTAATATTCAGTTTAGTGTTCAAGGGGACATGTCAGAAGCTTATAACTTTGTACAAAGGATGTTAATCGTCAAAGTACATGTGATATCAGCTTCCACTGTCTCTGTTAATCAAATACTCACCTTAAACTTTATATAATATTGAAGTGAAATACAAGATTGCTCGCAACACATGGTTGTATTGAGTATTTTAATTCTCTCTTTTAAAATAAATTGTATTTTCGTCAGTCTTAAAAAGTCCAGATCTTTCAATAATTAACAGATTTTAAGTTTTAACATTAGAAAACGTGGAAACTATGGGAGTTTTACATACAGGTTTATGTTATTTCGTCGAAAAGTTTCTATTTTTAATTTAGACTCCCAAAGATTGAACCTTTTTTGTTGTACTATGCTTGTATCCAGTGCAACCTGTATATAACAGCCAGCTATGAATTGCAGAGAAATCGACTACTATAGGCAGGTGGCTTTTATTGTTTATTTACAGTGTTTATCCAATGGAACATGGAAACTATTTTTGACATTGCAAATACAGTGTCTGGGCTGGGAAAAGGTTCAGTGTTGATCTCCTAAAATCCGAGCGTGTTTTCACCTTTTTTGTCTTAATTTATGTTTAGCTATATATGTAAATCAAACAATAAGGGATGGGTCTCAGACATGGCTTGTATTCCTGAAATCACACGCGTGCGACAAAACGCACGCCCCAGAATTCTAAGGCGTGCGATGGTGTGCGATCATTTGTTACCACGACAACACGATAACCGATTGTCAGGGCAACACGATTTCAAGCTGTTTCACAAATCGTTTTTACTGGTGATAAATACAAACTAGACATCACGTTTATTATTTAAAGTTAAGGATTTTATATTCATGCTAAAAAAAAATTCTGCTTTTTTAATGTAATATTGAAACAAACACAATTTTGAAAACACTCCTGCCTGAAGATCTCATTTCACAGTTATTCGCTTGATTGATTCTAATAAAACAGGAAGTTGAAAGGCGGTAACTTTTTCTAACAATATCACACTAGTAACTTTTTTCAAGGTGTTGAATTTCAATACAATAAAAATTAGGCGAAAGTCAAAACAGTAATCGAATATTCGACAATGCATTATTCGATTCTAATTGAATAATTAATCAAAATCTCTTGTTCTATTGTTACCATGCAAGTAGACAATAAAAACACAAACAAAACCTTTTCCACGACTGCAAGAAATGTGTTAAAAACATCAAATTCAACTTAACTATCTTAACATGAAGTTTGAAAGATTTTGAATACATAGATATAACAATTTGTTCTCTCAGTTTGCTTCGACATTAGTTTACGGAATTCTTGTTATTCAACGCGATTTATGTTTCATCACGTCTGTTCGATCAATTAATTGTCATAGCAACAGAGTCTGAAATAGAACTAATGGCCCGCAACTTGAGATCTTCTTTGTTATGGTAATTAGAGTTCCGTAGACCATTCAAGCATGCAAAAGACGTCGCTTTGAATGATTTGTTGCGTGTTTGTTTCGTATTTTATATCGGCGAAAATAGCATTTGATTTTGAAGAAAAATTTATCCAAGAAAGGTTGCTTTATATTTGGAAACAAGCATATTTAAAATTAATTTAAATAATCGAATTGCATACCCAATAAAAATAAATTTTTGTTTGCTTTAATAAAGCTTCACATTGATAAATTCGAAAAAAGGAAAAGAAAGTAGGCGTGCGATAGATCGCACGCCTTGGAACGCAGAGGCGTGTGCGGAGGTGTGCGCGTGCGATCGCACGCCTCGGAATACAAGCCATGGTCTCAGATCAAAACATTGATCAAACTTGGCTCATTCACATCTGTCTCACAGATCATGTAGTCATATCGAAGAGCTGTATGAATAGAGTAGAGGCTGTATATCATGGCACCTCTAGGGAACTTTCAAGAAGTACTTTCGATGTGCTTTCGCATCCAATTATTTATAAAATCAAGAAGAAAGATACCAAATTTCACTAGTAACATCAATTGAATTCGGTGCGTTATAACCAATGATCCGTTATAAAAGATGATAACTATAAACAGTTTCTAATGTAGACTTAGCCATGCATCGTTTAAACAACTGATTTTCTGTGCAACTTGAAATTCACACAAAAGTTTTCATAGTTTTGTAATAAATAACATAGTTAGCTCCACAATTTTTGGAATTAGTCTAATTAAACAAGAAGATAAAAATTATTTAGAACATTATTATGAATTTCACCTTTGTAGCAATGTTTGACAAACATACTATTTTTAATATGTAAATAAATGATGAATGTAATTGAGACGGTATCCGTACCACTCTTCTATCTCTAGACGAGTGGCTCTTTTCACTAAGAGTAATGATTGTAAATTCTCTTTCTTTATCTCAGCCGCGATACTGCAGATCAATATCAGTATATTCAATAACTGGGCATCAATTGTCAATGAGCATCAATGTGCTGCAGCCATGGTCTGAAAAAATGTTCAACTTTCTGAAATCCCAGAGGCCTTTTAATTGTTTCTTCGGAATTTGTTTCTTTCGAAAATATCAATTTCCATCTGAATTTGCTCTTGCCTTCTGGAATCTACGCTTGCAGGATTTCTAGTTTTGTCTGACCCTGGCTGCAATTACTCACAATGCAGTCCCCTCTTTACGATTCTATCCGTTATCCGAATATGGTACTTTAGATATGCAGCGCTGGGATCAGGTTGAAAAATTCATCACTGTTGAAGTTTTTTGTTGTTGTTTTAGGGTTTATGTTTTACTTATGTTAATACAGGTTTGTCTGCTGATGTTTATGGCTGTCAATTGACATACTTACAATACTTTTGAATAGGTCCCATGATATAGCATTGGATTTTGATAACTCAATCACAACTGATGTATGTCGTTGAGATTTAACATGGTTTATGGATTGGTAATATAGCAAATATTTGACTGTGGTATATTTTCAATTTCATGGTAAAATTCTAAAAAGACTCGAAAGAGTATACTGTATATCATGCTAACCATGTTAATATCACTAATTCTTATATTATAACACTTTGGGATGGAGAGGTTAACTGAGTAACAAACAAAATGTTTGTTTGCCAGTACAACTACCTGTTTATTACAAAACCAACTTCTATCAAACGTAATTAAATCATTCAGGTTTATTTTATAGTGATATTAATGTGGTTATATTGTAAATATATATTTGATACTACTGATTCATAGATGGTATTTCCTGTAATTATATATTTCTAATTTTTTTATTTCTTTATCTTAAAGTGTTTCTATTGCAGATACTTCAAAAGAAAACAGAGCGTTTTGCATGACTTCATTTTAGACATTTGGTTAGTCATTACATTTAATATCACTCATTATGTATGAAGCCAAATAAGGAAGTTCTACTTAAATCTTGTACATGAGCGCTTAGCGTGTTGTTTACTTTTTGCAAGGTGACAAGATTTTTGCAATCAAAACCTTTATATAACAGCCATCTTACCACCTATAAGATCTAGAAAAATCTAACAGTTATAAGCAGTAAAGGTACGTGTGAATCCAATCGGATTTGAGTTGACTTTATTTCAAAATGTGTTTAAAATTCTGAAGTAATATTTTCAAACTGTAAAAGCATCCAATAGGGGTCAACAATGATATTTTGAAATTGTTTGGATTTGCGCCACCTAATGATGTGGACCTTGCCCACATGCTGGAACACTGAGAAATCAACTATCTGCTTTGATCATGAAAATCAATTTCAATTCTCATTTCCCTGAGCTGGATGATTTCAGCATTTGTCACATCTTTGTCAAATGACACTTCTCATTTTCAAGAGACCCTTTGAATGAAAGACTGTTTGCAATGTTTGCAATATGAAAATCATGTGTCTGTGTAGTGTGGTTTTTTTCCATTTTGCTGGTATTTTCAAGTGATTGGTTCTATTTCAATATTTTTCAGGGTGTTTTATTAATCCTCTGAGAATGAGAAAATCAACGTCATCTCAAGATCGAGGCTACCGCAGCTCGAAACGAAGATCATCACCAAAAGGAAAATCAGACACACGTGAAAACTTTTATTGTGATTACTGCAAACAACAATTCCTCAGTAAAAGTGTTTATCAAGAACATTGTAAAAGTGAATTTCACAAAGACAAAGTATCATTCATATTAAAAGCAACAGAAGCTAACACATGGCTTTGTCATAGTTGTGAAAAAGCCTTTGATGCAAAGGTTACGTTAGATCAACATTGCTTGATGCTTCGTCATCAAGCATTGTATAGAGTTGAAGGCATGCCAATGCCTGGACAAGTGGCAATATTTGATGATGCCGCTAATACAACCGAAGATAAATCTGAACCACATGAATCAAGAAGAAACTCTAGCAGCGGAAACAAGTTCTATTGTACAATCTGTGATGTTGATTGTTTGAATATTTCAAATCATAAAATTCATTTGGAAAGTTGGAGGCACAGAGCAGCGGCAGATCGTATAAAAGAAACGAAGAAAGAAAATGAAGTGAAAGAAGAAAAACAACGAAATAGTTTGAAATTAAATGGAAAATTACCAAATTGTCATATGTGTAATATAATTTGTGATAATGAAAAGATGTATTTACATCATTTAGAAGAAAGTAGGCATGTAAAGAAAATCGCTGTAATGCGATCTCCTTATAACTGCTCTGTTTGCAAAGTGAAAATTGAAAAGCAATCAGCTTTTAATGCACATCTTTCCAGTCATGGACATATAGAAAGAGCAGCCAAAGACGATCCTAATGATAGTAATAACGACGCTGGGAAATTCAAGAAGGCGTTTCAAAAACCAAAAGGTAGATCTAGTAGTCCTGATCTTAAATCAAATAGTGGACGATCAAAACATATTGGAAATGAAAGCGAAGACCTAAGAGTTCATCTTACTAAAGAAAAAAAGATGAGTAGATTTTCGAGAAGTCCTGTACCACCACCAATTCCGAATCAGTTCGACGAAGGACCTACTCTGGTTGACTATAGGCATGATTCATCTGCAACAGTTGCACTCTCAGAAACAGATAGTGCAAATTTACGTCGACAATTGATGAAGGAACGAGAAGAAGAATGGGCTAAATATAAAAAATTAGAAGATGATTACAGACGTTTATGTGTAGATGAAGAATACATTAGAAGACGTATACCGTTTTATGAGGAAACAGATCCGAGACGCTTAGAAGATACAGCTGTTTTACTGAAAATTCAAAAGTCACTGTCCGATATCAATCAAGAGTTAATCTTCCGTGATAAAATGATTCAAGAAAAAGAAAATTTCATTTTGGGAACGAAAAACGAAGAAAGCAAACCACCACCTATAGAAGTAAAGCCACAACCTGATGACAGAATGGTGGAACGCCTAGATGATGCTACCGCTACTGGTCCTTATTTCAATACAACTGAAAGGAAAACATCTAATGCTCAAAGTTATCCAGAAAAAACTCGTGAGAAAACTACACACGAACCAGAAAAAACACAGCAAAGCCAGACCACCGAGGCTCCTCCTGCTAAAGTAGTTAAGCAGGAGCAAACAACACCTAAGAAGGAACATAAAAAGGAACGTAGTAGCTCAAAGCGAAGTACGGTACCCAAAGAAAATACAAGTGATGCACAACCTGACAAAGAGGAATACCTTTATATGTTGATTGCTGATACACTCCATAAAGAACGAGAAAAAATTGCCAAGCGAATAACACCAGAGTTGAATCATCTAGATGCAGGAATAAGAAATAGAATTATTAAACTTGTTTTTGATAGAGAAACAGATAGCGAAAGTGCTGCACCCAGTGAGAAGGAGCGTCGCAAGAAGCATTCCAAACATAAACGACATTCACATTCTAAAGAAAGACAATCATCGCTGGCTGATGAACTGCAAGTTGCAGCAAGACGTATGATGCATGATCAAAACGGTGCACCACGTCCTGATCCTAGTGTCTTACTAGAGCAGGAAAGAAAGAAGTTATTTGGCAAAGATAATGTAAGTCGATCAACGAAGAAACGTCGTCGAAGTAAAAGCTCTGATGATTCAAGTGATAGCAGTGAAAGCAGTGACAATGATAGCAAATCTAGGCGTCGTAATAAACGCAAACAACGGAAGAATGACAAGTATGATGATGACCGTTCTCATAAACAATCTAAAAAAGATGAATATACAATTACTGCAGCGCAATCAATTGGTGTCAGTCATGCATCAGCCCTGAATCCCCAGCTGGCATACCAATCTGTCAATGCTATGCAACCGCATCCTGCAATGGCAGCTAGAGCTGGTATCGTGGGTATGCCTCCAGGATATAATCCTGGTTTTCCCCCACCTGGATTTCATCATGGTGTCTTTCCTCCTGGGCATTATCTACCACCTGGTATGATGCCACCATCTGTTCATCCACCACCCACCTCCAATGAACCCCCTGTGACACATCATCAGAGACAGGATGTGTTAGCATCTATTCCCATTGTAGACTCTCAAGGACACAGAGGAGAAGATCCGTATGAAGATCTTCCACCAACTCAAAGCCCAAACCAAATTCCACAACAGAGTGCTGCTCCCGTACCAGAGCCTCCAACAAGCAGATATGCTCTGGATAGAAAAAGAAATTTGCCAGCTTTGACAGAAGCACAAAGCAGTCCAGCTAGAAGTCAGCAAGAACAACTGAATGAAATCTTTGCATCGGGTGTTTTAGATAAGATTGGTGTTGGTTCTAATATCAATGTTGTTGATTTGTTACGAGAACAACTGGCTAACTTGGACAAGGGTCGTGTTGCATCAGCCGCAGCAAGTCAGGAAAAGAGTGCACTTTTTCCATCTGCACAAAGCATTAAACCTTCGTCTTTTGATGCTCCAACATCTAACAATCCAACTCCTATCAAAAGCATACTTAAAAAGAGAGCGACAAGTGGGGATGAAGGCGGCAAAGATCAAAGTACAGATGAAATCAAGGATTCTACAAAATCTCCACCAATTGATCATGTGTTGAGTAATCCTACTTCACTACCAAATTTTAGTGTATTGAATGAAGTTGTATCAAGCCTTACTGCTGAAAATAATCAAACTGCATATGAGAGAAGCCTTTCAAAATTTTCTGGTACTGGTACTGTTAGGTAAGGAAATTTGAGTTTGAAGTTTACGTTTGTGATATTTACACTGTAAACACTATTACAGTATGTACAAAATGTTGAGCCTTCTGGAATCCTAAAGAGGCATTTCAACATTTTCTCTTAATTTTGTTGTCGAAGTTTGACGTATAGATCATAAAATTATTCAACTGATGTTCTGTAACCTTCTGGAATCAAGGATCCCAGGACTCCTATTACCCTGTTTTCAATTTGTTTTCATCAGAGTGTTTGAACTTTAAGCGATATATCAATATTGAGATTGTTCTTGATTTCATACTATTCCAATGACTTGCATAGGGTTTAAAAACGTTTTCTGACTAGCTAGCATATTTTGATCATGGTCATCTCATATTGCGGCAACAACTGTTCCATTTGGTGAAGTTGGATGTACGGTACCGCCCTTTCTCTGTCCTCATGCTTTTACTGGAATCACTGTGGCTGGAATGCTATTGAAATGGATAGATAATATGTTAAAAAGAATATATAGTGTCACATTGTTGTTTAATTATGTCTCTTTTTGTGTGAAATGTGTGTGTGTTTTAGATCTCTACCACCTCCAAGAGAAGACCCATATTCTAAATACATCTCCAACCCACAACAACATGGCGATGATTTAAGACGTGATCTACCACCACCTGAGACGGCGTCACGCGATTATGTTGACAAAGATTTTTATGGAAAGGTTGATGATCATGTTGCACCGCAACCAACTTGGAAAGATGATTCACGCAGAGAAGAATACGATAGCTACAGCAGAAGAGTTGTTAGGGAACCAGAAAGAGAACCGGCCTACCGTGAAGCAGAGCGACATGGTCGATATGATCATAGCTCTGATATTACAAGTGGATCATACCCAGCATATCCTAATGAGAGTTCTTCTAGGTACGCTGAGCCAATTCATCATGATGTTCCTGAATACAGACGTAGAGAACGTGATGATTTACCTCCTGGTCTACCAAGACCTCGAGATCCTTACCACGAGCCTGGTAGACGTTCATTTCCAGAAGGAGAACCTCCTCCTCCGCATCATGATCGTCGTTATGATCCACCTCCACCAGATAGACGAGTTATTGCACCGCGTGGAGGAGGTTATGGTCCTCCACCAAGAAGAGGAAGACCACGTTAACTCAAGAAGAAGGTATGTTAACTATTCCTCGTTAATTTCACCGGATTAAACGCTAATGAATTATAACTTCATATTTATTATTTTTCAAATTTTTAGAAAATGGTATGAGTTCCAGATTTGGCAATGCAACAGTCACATATTCAAAAAATTTGAATGAAGCAACAACGAGTCCTTAGTATCTTATCTAGTTTAATTTAATTGTTTGTATAATGACTGTATTAACTGTTTGATATACTATATCCGTCTAGGCAATATAGTTATTAGCTATATGAAAGGCTTACAAGTATTTTATTGACTTTTCCTTGCATTATTGAAGTTTTCAACCGCTCGCAGGTTTTCGGTTTTGTTTGCCTTCATTAGTCAGAGAAGCAGCTACAAGGCGAAAAAGTATTGTAAATGTATTAAATTTCAGCCATATATATATATATATCAAAACATACAAATTGTCAAAAAGTCTTTGTCAGAAGACAAAAACTTCGTTCCGACAGTGTTACAGTATTATCCTGCCATTAAAGATCTATATGAACAATTTGGAGCCTTTTTCAAGTTTTTTCTCTTACAATCCTTTTATAATCATAAGTGAAATTGCGTTGAGCATCAAATGTTATTCATGAATATCTTCTAGAATGTTCTCAATTTGCTCCCAACGTCCCAGAATCTAAGCTTCAATGTTCTTATAAAGTGTGTTATTATAAAAAAAGAGGAATTATAGCTGTTGAAATCAAAGACATAGATAGATCAAGCTGTCTTTTGTATTTGCGCGTCAAATAGTTAACAATTTCTATACGGACTAGCTTGGAGCTTGAATCGATTAATTTCCCCAGTATCCAGAGAGACTTACCTGTTTAAAATACGGTCGCAATCGCTTTGCTGTTTCATGAACATTGCTATTTCTTCTTTTGTGTTATTTTCCGCCCCCTCCTTGACCTCGTTTTTGAGATAATGTTAACATCATGGCAAGATTCCAGGTACCCGTACAATGCCAATATAGCTGTTAAAACCGTGTTAAAGGGACTGATTTGACGCGTTAATGCCCGGCTATTTCCCCGGGATCTGGGGGTCGTGCTGTCATTTGACTAGCGCATAAATGAATGTGTACATTGAAACAATCAATCTTTATAGACTTTGTTACCTGTTCAATTTGTTACTCAAAAAATACAACGAAACAATGTTTAATAGGAACATATAACTTGTGACGTGGACACTCGAATGTTTTGAATATATTTTGATGCATTAATTAATTAAATGAATTGTATATTCTGTTTCAATTTAAGTTGTTGTAAACAGCAGTTTGCATGTACAATTATATAATTATGTTGAAGTACATTAAATTTAGTGAATATATAATACAATAGTGCAGTAAACAAATTTTCAATAATTTTGGCTCAAAATTTCTTTCGATAATGTTTTGCAGAAGAATGATGTTGTCGATTATTATCTATTGTTTCGTCTTTCACAGAATCTGCCTGAATACCCTGTTGGGCAGATACACAATTGAAAATAATATGGTGGTCCATTAGTCAGGCACTTTCCATTGTGTTGGCACGCTTGAAACATAGATTCCTCAAGTTCTCTCTCGGATTCCTCTTCAAATTCACGACAGGGCATCATTGCAGCTAAATTAAAAGAAAACACTTTTAAGTTAAATTTGACAAAGAGAATTGTATAAAAACTGACTTCTCTATTACTGCTGAAGTCAAGATGGACTCAAATGTATTATTTATTCATTTGATTTTTTATCCTTAAATAAAACCATAGTCATAGAGACTAATACTAGATTCAAATTGCGAGAGCCTTTTTTACCAAAATAGATTATAATTGATACGTAACTACTTCTGGCTATAGAAACATATTTTGCTAGGCGATTATCAATTTTGGATGCCTTAAAACACAGACGCCAAGTTTACTCTCCCTTTCATGAACTTCGTGAATTGCTAATGACATTTTCAAATTGTTCGTGAACTTCGTGGATAGGCAACGGAATTTTCAAACTGTTCATGAACTTCGTGAATAGCAAATGACATGTTAAATATGTTCATGAACGTTGTGAAAAGCCAATGAAATTCTAAAACTGTTCATGAACTTCGCGAATAGCCAATGAAATGTTCAAACTGTTCATGAACTTCGTGAATGAACTTCGTGAATAGCGAATGACATTTTCAAATTGTTCATAGTCATTGTGAATAGTTCATGGAATTTGAAACTAATCATTAAATTTGTGAATTGTCACTGGGTAGTCAATTCACAATTCTCGAATGTTCATCAGTAAATCACAAATGTATTTAAGCATGTATAATTTATGCAGACACATTTAGTGTTGTCTGTCAGTTCTTTTACTTATTTATCAGGAAGTAAAAGTACCGCAAGTTAGAATTATTGATCATTTTGAGAAATTGTTCCGTGCGTATGTATGTACACTCATTACACGAATCTCGTACAAATCTGATTTTCATTGCCTATTCAAATCACGTTTCGAGGGGGAAAAGAATTTGTCACCGCCCGGGCTTGAACCGGGGACCTTGCGCGTGTGAAGCGCACGTGATAACCGCTACACTACGGTGACTTGTAAAGTAAAAGTACAGCGACTCACAATTGAAGCGTTTGAATTTCTCCGATCTTTTCGCCTGTAAAGTAAATGTAAAAAAAACAATAGATCATTATTTGAATGAACAACCAGTAAGACAACAAAGCTCACTTACGAAAATTTTACACTGTAACACATTTGCAGCGCGGAGAGACGTTCTGAGACTACGCAACGCATGCGGAGCAATTTGTTTATTTACGGCAAGCTTCGCTAAATGTCGGCGAGACAATGCTAATTGTTTTATTTGACCAATCATAAAAGGCTCAAGTCACCAAAGTAGCTAGTTAGTCCTCTGGTTATTCCACATGGGGTTGTCGAGAATCAGTTGCAGGCCTTTTACGACACACTTGCCTATCTTAAACTTAAACTATCATCATCATCATCATCATCATCTTTATTTATTTAAAATCGCATTCTACTGTTTTGCATAAATGCTAGCAGTTACCACATTACAGAAAGTACGGTATGTTTTACAGAGTAACGATTAATTATCTAACTTAATATGTACTATAAAAAATAAAAATAATAGTAAGAAAATTTAAATAAAATTCATACTGACTTACACAATATATATTGTGTTCGGCTGATGTTATTATACAATTTTGCTCCGATGCGTGCGAGTGCGACAGAGTTTTTGCCTGCAGTTCATGTATAGCTTCTCTGTGTGAAGTCTTTCACGTCTGCCAAGCAATCTTCTGTTGGGTGGAGTCTGCTCAATCGAATGACTGTTCTTACGGATCTTGCCATAGACTTGTCAAGGCGGGCTTGTAGCGTTTTATTCAGTTTACAAAGCAATATGTTACAAAAGGAGAGATGGGGTACGATAAAAGCTTTCATCAGTATGACTTTCTTTTCCAGAGGAAAGAAGTTTTTGAGCATTGCTAACATTGAAGACTTCTTGGAGATGTTCGTGCAGATGTTTGATACTTGTGCTTTATACGAGAGGTCTGAATCAATCGTATAATGATTCTCCATCCATTTCGAGATTTCGTGCTTTGCCTCGGAGCGTCATACATTTAGAGACTTGCTTTGGTTGATCTTTAAACTATTTTCTTTAAACCATTTCGAAATATTGCCGATGCCGTCATTCATTTCGATAGAAAGAATAATGATGTCTTTGTGAGAGTGGTAGAGCGTCATGTCATCTGCATATTGTCTTATGGTCCCGCTTATGGTGCAATTGTTGAGTGTGTGCTGGAGATCGTTCACGAAGATGTTGAACAAAAAGGGGCCAAGAATACTTCCTTGTGGAACTCCAGTCGGTACTAGTCTCCACGCTGAGTATGTCTTACCAATTCTCACATGTTGACGTCTGTTATGGAGATATATTTTTATAAAAGAGACACATTTTTCACCGAAGCCATATGCACTAACTTTGGCGAGTAGAAAGGGGTGATTTATTGTATCGAACGCTTTATTTAAATCAACGGCGACAATTGCAACATTTTTAGCGCTATTCAGAGACTCCCTCCAATCTTCCGTAATTTTTAATAATGCCGTTTCGCACGAGTAACCGTGAAGATATCCGGATAGTGTAATCGACCAGAGATGGTTTGCTTGCATATGCTCTGACATTTGATTGTTTATTAACCGCTCAAATACCTTTGGTAACGCTGCAAGGAGTGTTATTGGACGGTAATTGGTTTCTTAATGTAGTGGGTCAGATGCTTTGAAAATGGGAGTCGCGCAACCATCTTTCCAGTGAGACGGAAATACATTATCGACGATACGCTGGTTGAAAATTCGGCTAAAAGGATTAGCAAGGACCAAATGAGCTTGTTATAGAACCCAATTTGGTAGTCCATCTTCTCCTGGCGATTTACGAAGTTTGAGCTTTCAAAGTACGTTGCTCACCTCTGATTGGGTTGTAGGTCTCAGTTGCATTTCTGTGTTTTCTTTCTTTTTCATCAGCTCTTTGATGTTAATTATCGAAGGGTGTTCGTCGAAATCATTACTGCCATAGCTATGGTGATTTTCCATGTACGATATAAATTTGTTGTTCAATTGATTGGCTACTTGCACTGAATCTGATGTAGCTATCTATCTATCTTGCTGTGTTTGTATTCATATATTTGTGCGATATTGAGCTTAACTCATAGTCATGTAACCTAGCCTCTTGTTCATGTAATATATATATAATCTGTTCTCTACTCAATCTATTCATTCTGTTGATAACTCAACTGCGTGTTTATCTTGAGTCATCGTAATATCGATTATCATACAATATTTACTATACACGAGGAAAGTTGGCATACACGAATGGGTGCTTTTAACAATTTCCGAGTGCCTTCCAACTTTCCTGAGTGTAGTAAATATGAATATTAAATTGCGTTTTCTTATTTCCAGTCTTTTTGAATGAATATCTTCCTTTGCGTTCTAAATTTTATGCAACATCGAACCGTGTATTCTATATAAACACTAGTTGCATTTGATGCAATATTGAGTATAGCTGCATATCTGTAGTTAATACCGACTGCTTTGTTTTGAGATTCAATTCCAAGCATTTCAATTTAAAAATAATTCAGCATTGACTCTATAATGATATTTTTCGATAATTTGTAAGTAATCAAGTCACAGTTTTATAGACATGAGCATTACATAATACACTTTACATAAATAATATAAATAGTACTAAAATAATCATAATGACAACGATATAATTGTAAAAAACAATGCCTATGAGACAATGTATAATAACTGCTATACACCTTACACTTTTGGTATACTGGCAAATAATTGACTCAACAACGACATTGACTCCAATGCTCAAATAAATCTTGCTTTAAAATTTTTTTTTTTTTTTTTTCAAACTGAAAATAATCATAAAATATATACAGGAATCTATATATATATAAGATTATATATATAATCTTACTTTAAAATCGATTGAAAAAACAGTGAAAGATTTGACCACACTCTCGCACATATAGATTAATTTTGAGACTATACGGTGTATACACCATGAAAGTGACTTGTTTTCAAAAGCATGATGCTTTCATCCGGGATTCTGAATAAACATGACGTGCAAGCAAACATTTCTTCAAAGAAGGATTCCTATAAAACGTTAACCGAGAATCACCATTTTCGAAAGCGTGAATCAGGAATTTGCCAAAAATAGTCCCGAATTCAACATCATTAAATTAATTTATATTTTGTTTAGAAAGATATATGAAATTGATTTTCTAATCGAAATTTTTAAAAATACTTGAGTAATAGCATGTTTCGCCATATATCATTTGTCTTCTTAAATCTAAGGTTCAAAAAGCATCGTCTCAAGCCGCAGACAAGTTAAACCGATGATTTCTACGAACAGGAATTGGGCGGTTTTGATATGTGCGATACGTGAATTTTGAAAAGTTTCATCCATGATCCGAGAATGGCATCCCGTATGAGTCAATCCCGTTTGAATAAGCAAACTTTAACTTGAAACAAGCAAACAATTTCTTATTTTAAGTACAAACTTTCTTAGAATTTCTCAAATGAAGAAACTACTGTAAAATCCGGCAATACCGGGTCAATAACAGATACCAAAGAAGTCCAATACTGAGTAATTAACTGTCATACTTCGCTAAATGTTTACCTCTAACAACGGATATTTTCAAGTCTCCCTAGCATAACGTTATTGCCGGATTCAACAGTCTGTTGTATCCAATTTCAACAACTATTTTATATCTAATCCAGATCATAGAATTTTCTATATAACATTTTTACTTATTTTTTAATTTGAATTCATAAAAAGAATGGATAGAACATTATCATGGGTAATTTCGAATAACATATTTATTTGAAGCTCTGTCATGGTTCACGTACCTTTAGAGACGCAGTATTCTCTGATTCTTCAAAGGCAACACTTGTCCAAACCATTAAAGTTAATAGAAGGAAAAATATCTTCATAAACATAATTGCAGCAATATAATGGAATTATGATTAATCTGAAATAAGATTTTTCTGATTATTTATTTTTATGTATATATTGATTTTATGTACCCAGCTGTTATTGGGCACCTGTTTTTGAAAGATTAAATAATTTTCAAATTGATTGATGTAACTTCCTGCCGCTTTCTATGTATACCAATCTGTGTCTCTTGATTTGAGACGTTGTTATTAAATTATTTGTTATGATACATCCTCAGCTGATAGGAAAAGTAATCGGTGACACAGAGATATATTATTTCCCTCTTATTTGTGGATTTCATCATACAAATTTGATTCAAAAAAAATTTAATTTAAAACAATAGTTATAACAATTTACTGCTCCAAATTATTGACATTACTGTTTATAGAAACACCAGTGGTGTAAAGGTGCATAAATTAAACTCCGTCTCTGACGAATGTCCTGTTAGATCATAGAAGTCGGAGACGAAGTCAATGATACGCACGATCCTTATGATTTCATTGTCTGAATAATCAAAAGAACCTCCATTAAATCTAGAACGCAGAAATACGATATTTGCCAAATTTTGTATGACTAATTATAACTTATAAAATGCTAGTCACCATATGCTGAGTTACAGGCTTCCAAATAAATTTAAAAACAAGCAAACGAGAAAACATTTCTTGAAATGGGTAAACTTTCATTTGAATCAAGATCATTAATTTAGTAATATTGATTTAATGATATTAATTTAGTAGAAAATGCCCAGCGTTGACATACTAGGAGAGTTTGTAAATGAATGCATTTATACTATGAGAGTTACGCTCATCGCTTACAGATTCTAAAACTATAATCATTGGAATTAAGAAGAGTAAAATCTGATTTAACGATGTTATAACAAATATATATTTATACATATTATATATTTGAATATATTCAAGTCATCAACAACTTAGTAGAACTAAGTATGGATACATTGTCAATCAATTATGACCTATCAAGGTACACTTTACGTGGGCCATCACCTTAAATTGAAAGCATTAAGAATGCCACGCCTTGATACTACCAAGCATCTATTCTGCCACCGTGTAATACCATGGTGGAATGCCCTGCCTACTAGATATTGTTAACTCAAAAACCATAGCAATTTTTAAAAACAATATAGATAATATTGATTTATCACGTTTTTGCAAAATATATAATCATTAATTAATCACCAAGAGGGAATGCTAATAGTATCATGGGTACCTTTATTAATGAAGACGTTGAGAACAAATTTGAAATAGATAAATTAGTTAAATTAGAATAGGGGTATATTAGGCAAATTTTTAAATGAAACATAGTTCTGTTTTAAGTTAACATTTTATTGAATGTATATATATGTATGTATGAAGAAATAAATTATATTGAATAACAATTAAAAAAAATAATAATAATCATTAATCATGTAACGGTTAAATATATTTTTTTCTTTCTTAGAACTTTAAATGTTTTTTCAAGGCTGTATGTATTAGTGGAGAATGGAGTTGTTTCAGACTCCCTTAATTTGTCTGTCAAAATTCTAATTTTTATTTTTGAAATAAATCAATCAATCAATCAATCAATCAACCAATCAAAAATTCAAACTTGGTAACAGAAAGCCGGGGAAGTAACTCCCATACAACACTGCACTGTCAGTGCTGACTTAGCTCTTGTAATCAATAGCATAATTAAATTTTTTCTATTTTAACGTTATACAGTATAACGTTTTGAAACTAGTTGTTGGATAGCCCCCTCCCCCCGTATCAAAGTTATGGTTTAGGAAAGAGAATACTACAAACCGATTGGTTGGAGGTTACTAAGATGATATATGATATGATATATATTTTGTCAGTTTGATCGGTAAATAAAGGACACTTTACGCTATAGAAAGTGTCACTTACATACAGCATTGATATTAATTAAGAACTGGATTAAATAAAGGTTATTAATTATGTATTAGATATGTATCTATATATTAGGTATATGTAAAACTATAAGACTGATTTTTTTTATCTATATAAACACTTTACAAAATGCTGACAAATTAGATGATCGTAGTTGCTAATAAGTCGCTATATAGAGGTTGCTAGCAAGACAAGATCTCACTCCCATAATGACATATACATCAAGTCAAGCCATCGCCACTCATTTCAATATGCTGGTGCTCACAAGTGGAATGATATACCGTCTACAATGAAGGAGGTTTCCAAAAGGAAAAGTTTCAAAAGTCTCCTTGAGAAGCATTTAAATACCAATAAAATTACATCATCTCAACTGTTAAGTTCGTATTTAACTAACCTTGTATGTATGTATGTATGTATTTTATTTGTCAACAATGGTGACAGGCAAATACAGGGAAACTTGTGGTTCCCACTTATGTAAAGCCGTTAAAAAAAGTTAAGATATGTTATTAAGATAAAAGTTTTACAAACAAAAATTGCTACTCAAATATTTACAAGGCGTTTAGAACTATCTAGCTAAGTTAAAAAGGTTATAAGATAAAATTTAAAAGGTTACGACATTTGTACTAAAGTATTTACAAGGCATTTAGATCTATGCTAGCTAAAGAACGTTTGAATGCTGGCACTGTCTTTGAAGTAACACATTTCTCTGGCAGAGAATTCCACCAAGGTATGACACGATTGCAAAAGTCATTTTGAATGGATTTAAACTTGGGGATTGATTTTGATTTTAATTTGTACGAGTTTCCTCCCATGTTGTATTTATTTATATCAAAATCGCAAAGCTTATTTATGTCTAAATCGACCATATTATGGGTTATTTTAAACATAAAAATTGAAATATAGCTGTATATATATATATATGTATTATTGTAATCAATTATTTTATGTTTATTCCCTAGTTTATTACGTAAATCACGAGGGCTGTATTAGCTTCAAACAAGAACTTCTATATCTTTGTGCAAGGAGTATCAAAAGCGAAGCACCTCGATATTTTACTTAGGGTTGGGTAAATGAAATATATAGTGAAAAAATTGGAGCTCTTCGGTCCCTAGTTCGGTCTCAACCCAAGTCATAAATGATGAGCGGTCCCTAAGATATTTTACATGAATTTAAGGATTAATTATCAAAACTGAAATCCACTGTAAATTGACTTTTTACAATTGCCCAGTCCTATTCGTGAATACTCTTTGAGAGACTTCGTTCCAACATGAGCTTGAAATATGATTATTGCAAATAAATGTGTGTAGAGCGTATAATATTTCAGCCTCTTTTATCATTATGGTCCCAATATTTAGTCATTGAATTAACTTGTTATACAATATCACATAACAGTCCCCTGGCCTGGGCCTACTGTCATTAGAAAAAGACATAAAACACGATTGAACACCATCATCATCATCATTTATTGAGTATACCTTATAAGCCATTTCCGGCTTTTTTTACAAAGGGCTTATACAGAATAATACATTTAATATATAAAAAAACATTAATATAAAGATTAAAAGCTAATTAATAAGTATACATGGATACAATTATTATTTCGATATACCATACCCTGTCTCGTTCATGCTGTTCAGGTGTATATTCTTTTAAAAATGTATATTATTTATGCACCCTCGTTACATATATGCCTTCGGAAGATGTATGTGCATGTAATTTGGTTGATATAATTGAGATATACATTTGAGAGACACAAGACATAGATATAATTAGGTATAGACATATATTTGGTTCACATGCTGACACGACGAAGGACAGAGACGTAAGAGAGGTAACAAGGTGGGGCATTACAATTTACAGTTCTACAAACGGATATGACAAGTTGACTCCTGCGCTAACCACTACATGTAAAAAACGTCAGCTGACACGACCGTACAAGATGACAACAAAGAGGCGAAAGGAGAGAAACAGTTACAACGTGATAGATAGACTCTACATGATAACCGGACACTTCTTACGAACAGCACGGATGGTTGATTGCTTGGTCACGCCATAGGGCAGCATAGCATATCTGGGATTAAAGCGAAGAGAAGGAAACATCACCATACACAACACTTTATTCAATAGGTCAAACACTCATTTTGAACTGTCGTAATTAATAATAGAAAAATACATTTCTATATTTCTATAGACTGGTGGTGTTCTAGCAACTGTAACATTGTAACATAGCTATAGAACCTGTACTAGCATCATTTTATCAATAATATGTTCGTTGGTTGCTTTCGCAAAAGTGGTAATTTATTCACAATTCCTAGCAGACATTTACATCGAAAGTTTATGGTACAAGATTCTAATGCTATTGTCGAGCGAGAAAAATTCAAATCAATTTATTTACGTCTTTGGGATGAAAATGATGCCGCTAAACTATACGAAACTTACAAGAGATACAGTCAAGTTCTGGAGGATTATATTTCTGCACCGATGAAACTTCATACAATCAATGACGCAATACACCGAACACAAAGCAACGAAAATAGTCACTACACAGCAAATCATTATTTTGGAATATTTGGAGAAAATGTAAATAAAAAATCTACTGATGACGTCATTATTGGCGAGTTGTCATTAGAGCATTGTTTTCTGTATGACTTAATACAATATGATTTGTTACGATATAATGTTTCTGAAGTTAGTTGTTGGATAGCCCCCCCGTATCAAAGTTATGGTTTAGCAAAGAGAATAGTACAAACACTTGCGTCGGAGATTGCTAATAAGTACCCGACTCAATCGCCGATCAACGCCGATTATATAATGGCAATGTGTCGTTTGAATAATATTAATGGAAGGCGTTCACTTCTAAGCAGTGGTTTTAAAGAACAAGATGAAATTACTGACTATAATCTCGATGGCTCTGATTGTGCTGTGTATTTAATGAAACTGCAGTAGTAACTCGTTTATTATTACCTCAAAGGCTTCATTATGTCATGTTATGTCTAAAACTCTTGAAGGGCTCATATAATATACTTCTTGTGTAGTTCTCCCGTGTAGGTTCTCCGCTTCTGACGAGGTCTGCTCAAATAAAACAGGCTTTGGGAGGATGGCCATAAAAAAGGACCGTGTGAGATCATAAAAATGATATTTGACCCTAGATGAGAAAAGAAGATTCACCAAAAAAGAAATTTGAATGAAGAAAATTATTTCTCGAGGTTCAAAATGTATACCCTAAAACTTTGTTCTGATTTATGAAGAGGATTTTGATATTTGAAATTAGAGACAGTGCATATTTTAAAATAATTATTTAATTAATTAATTAAAGGTATATTTAGAGCATATGAGTGATTTTGGAATCAATTTCATGGGCCATGGTAACTTCCATTGTGCTTCAGATGGGTTGTTCAAATAGAGCTTTGGCAGAATATCCATCATAAAACCGTTTCACATATGGACTGATATACCCCAAGTATATTTGAAAATGGAATGGATATGTTATCCCAAAAAAATAAATAAAAATTTATCAAATTCAAAAGGTAACCCTAAAAAAATAATCAAAAGTCACTAGAGGGTACACTGTTAAAATTTATGATAAATTTTTCTTCGGGATTCAACGAAAAGTCTGAAGAAGCATGCTTCGTATTTGAATATCCCATATACCAAAAGGATGGAACTACATCCGACATTTTATGAGTCAGTATTTTGGTTTTGGTGCATTGTCTTGGGCTCTATCCAGTTTCCAATTACGAAAATGGATAGAAACCCGTCTTACATAGCCTGCGTGCAGACCCAAACCTTCTTTTTTATGGCCCTTAGTAGTATTTGTATGCTTATGCGTATGACGGTTTTTTGATCACCGAAAATACAGAAAGAAAAATAAATAAGAACGCATTCATAATAACAATTAAAGCATCATCATCATCAGATGTGTATCGTAACTCATTTGGGTTATGTTTCATACATATTTATAATCAATTACCTCTAAATATTCGCTCCTCGAAATCTGTACGTAATAATTTTAAATCTAAATTAAGTCCTGAAAATTTATCAAAATATCTTGGATATAGCTAATATATAATTCAACTGTAATATTATGTACTACAATTTTAAATTTTGTATATAAACCAACCACTGTTGACATTACAGAAATAAAAAGTAATTATTATTATCATCATATTGAGTAAACCTTTTAAGGCCTTAAGGCCATTTCAGGTTTTTGGCTCATATCATAGTACATACAGAATAATGTATTAATATAAAGATTAAAAGCTAATTATAATTAAAATACATTGATATAATTATTCATTCAATTGATATAGATATTCATTTCATTTCATTTCATATATTTGCAAAAAAAATAAACCATAAATGGTAATTTTTTGTACAGGCAAGCAAAGGCAAATTATATAGTAATATAATTTGCACTGATGTGCAGCCTAATGAGAGTGCTTCAAATAGCAATCTAAATCAATCTTATGTAATTTTGAATTAAAGGTAATTAAGGAGGAAGAAGTCACTACTTCATCCGGTAACTGATTCCATAATGGAATTATGCGATAAAAAAAGGAATAAAAAATTGAATTATTTACAGGTATTGAACATGCAACGAATTATAGAATGTCCTCTAAGTTTACTTATGTTTCGTTTTATAAAAATATTATCAGGAAAGTCAATTAGATTATTTATAATTTTGTACACCATGCATAAATCAAATTTAATTCTACGGATTTCTAAAGATTCAATTTCAAACAGGGCCAAACGACTGTGATAACCATTATCTTTTAATCTTGCTCTAGAACACACATATTTAGTAAAACGTCTTTGAGTTGATTCAATCAAATCAATGTCTTTTTGTAAATAAGGACTCCATAGTTGGGTGTCTTTTTCTAATAGAGGTCGTACATAGGTAGTATATGCTTTAATAAGTAATTGTGCATTGCTTGAGGTAAAGCATTTCAGTAGAAGGTAAGATCTTGTTTTAGCTTTAGCGGAGATAGAAGAACAATGAGTAGAAAATTTAAGATCTGAAGTAATGATGAGGCCAAGGTCACGAAGTTTTCCTGTTTGCTTCAGTTTGTTACTCCCGAGGAAATAATCAAGCTCACTTGCGTTGGATGTACCAAAGGATATTGTACTACATTTATCATAAGCAATTCTCAGTTGCCAGCTTTCGGCCCATGTTGTAAATTTATCTAACGATGTTGTGAGTGCATTGACAGGGGAAGAATCATTTCGAGCGATAAAAAATTTTGCATCGTCTGCAAACAGACGCACTTCGCACAAACCATCCAAACAGCTCTCAATATCATTAACATAAAGTAAAAAAAGTAGCGGTCCTAACACAGAACCCTGTGGGACACCACTGGAAACTGGGAGAGAACTTGAGATTTCATCAGATACAATGACGCTTTGCGAACGACCAGAAAGAAAGGATTTAATCCATTCAAAAAGTTCGTATTTGATGCCGTAAGATTCTAATTTGGCTAAGAGTTTTGAATGTGTAACAGTGTCAAATGCTTTAGCAAAGTCTATATATACAACATCGACACGTGAGCGTTTGTTAATTGAATCATACCAATCATTTAAAGTCTTTAACAGTTGACTACAAGTAGAACGCTTTCTGAGAAAGCCATACTGTCGATCAGATAAGATATTGTTTTCATTTAAATAAACTAGTAGGTCATCTACAATGATACGTTCCATAACTTTGCAACAGATGCAGGTTAACGATATGGGTCGATAATTACTACGGGAAGCTACGTCACCTTTCTTAAAAATTGGCGAAACTAATGCTTGTTTCCAGATATCAGGTAGAATGCCGGTTTTTAATGACAATTCAAATAACATAGATAAAGGAATAGTAAGTTCAGAGGCTATTGCTTTGAAAAATATTGGTGGGTAGTCATCTGGTGTTCGAGATACTTTTGTGGGCAAGGAAGATAATGTCTTGTAAACTTTTTCGAAAGAGAACTCAATGAAATTCAATGAAGTATTTTCGTTAGCCGAGTCTGGAATGTTAGGTATGCTGTTATTGTCCTGTGTAAAAACACTAGCAAAATATTCATTGATAAGAGTTGCTTTCTCTTTGTCATCTGTAGTAACAGAAAGATCATTTTTGACAATAGCAGGAATTGTAGAGTTAGATTGTGTTTTACCTTTAACGAAGGCGTAAAATTTTTTTAATGAGGGGTCAATTAGTAGCGAGGCTTCGTAATCATGATGAAACTTTTTTACTGCCTTTTCATAATCTTTGCATGTATCTTTATACAATTTCTTTTTACACGGAGATTCTTTAGACGATTTGTACAAGGACTTCTTTTTGCAACGGAGTAATCGAATGTTTTTAGGATAATTGGGTTTACGATTAGAATTATGTTTATATAACGGTACATATTTTGAAGTAGATAAGTTGAGAATATCGCAAATTTTATTCCAAAAAGTTTGAACATCATTTTGACTTTCCTGTAACATATCAATCCAATTTATGGTAGACAAGTAGGAATTAATAGAATCATAATCTGCTTTATAAAAATTTCGACGTTTAGTAGGTTTTGATTTAGGGAAGCGGTTTACATTTTTCTTTATAAATGGCGCTGCCAGACCGTCAGTAATCGCTTTCATCGAGGATGGCAGACCGTTCTAGCATCAACTTATAAACAACAAGAGGATACTAAAGTAATCTATTGCCCTCGTGTCTCTGATATGTAAAGTCAATTAGGTTGGCTTTCTGTTATAAAGACAGAATAACATCGCAACAACTAATGTTCAGTTGTAAAATTAAATTCAAATTAAGCTCCTCCTTTGCTTTCCAACTATTTCCAACTGCCGTATTCCATCAGGACAAGATCTCACGCCCACAATGAAATTTACATCTGGTCCAGCCATCGTCATTCGTTTCAAGATGCTGATGCGCATAAGTGGGACGATCTACCGTCTGCAATGAATCAAGTCCAAAGCATGCAGGTTTACTTTCGGCAAATGTCTCCTTGAGAAGCACTTACGTTCTTGTAAGATACTTTATACTTACCACTTTTTCCAGGTATTTAAACACTTTATTACTTAATGTCTGTTTTCCTGTTAACTTAGCTATGTACATGCAACATGTTTCAGTCCTTTGGAAAAAAGTTATGTATATAACTTGCCCGATAACTCAAAGGTTAATAAATGATGATGATAACGATGATGATATCGGTGCAGTTATATGATATGATATAATTGACCGGCATAAAGGATGAAGAAAGTCGTAGAAGAAAGAAGGATAACGGATAGATCTTAAATTAAATTAATTTTATATTTCTTCATATTATTCTATCTTTATTTTATAGTACGTCTATAATTTTGAAATATGAGGATTCTCGATTCTTCATATTTTCAATTTGGCACTGCCACTATCTACTATATAGATTCCATTCTGTGTTTTAATTGTCCTTATTAATGAAATAGAAGTTGAGTTTAATTGACATGTAAATTGGGCCTAAGTTAAGTTAATATTGTATTGTATAGATGTCATGTCATTCTCATGTTGAAAAACGATGTAAAATATCACTTATAACACTCCTTTCAACTCGTTTTTCTCTCCACTCCAATTGTTACCAAGGAAATAATACAAACATGTACATGAGTTCCGCATTTCTATCTTCACCAGGCTTTCTGCATTGAATGACGTCAAGATATGAACTTGGCTATAAATAGATTTGCTGCAAGTGATTGGACTTTACTCAACATTTTATCTTATTGCTCAGAATGCATCACATGGACTAGTTCAGCGACAGACGTTGCACATTGTATTTATTAGTATTTCATTCAATAAGAAAATACGACGTTTTGTCGTAAATGGTAGTATTTTGTGCTGTTTTCAGCTTGACTACTCCGACTGAACATATTTAACTCTGAGTTGTTCACTTTTCAATCTAAAATGGCGCACCCACGCCAAAGACTTCGTCCTTGGCTTGTTGATCAGATAAACAGTGGATTATATCCAGGTTTGGAATGGATTGATAAAGAGAGAATGGTATTTCGTATACCTTGGAAACATTTTGGTCGTCCTGGTGTAAATGAGCAAAGAGATGCGATGCTGTTCAGAGGATGGGCCTTACACACTGGCAAACACCGTGACGGCGAACCGGCTGATTTGTCAACATGGAAAACAAGATTTCGTTGTGCTTTATATAAATTACCAGATATTGAAGAATGCTCTGATCAAAACCGTTTAGACGGAGATGACCCTTTTCGTGTTTATAGACTGAGAACAAGAGGTAAGCGTATGAAAATAAAAGTATAACGTTTCTAAAGACAAGTTTCTCAATGGGGGTGTTGTGATTAGTTTTTATAATTATAATTGTAAAAGTACAACTCAAAATGCCCTTCTTTTGTATTCGAAAATGATAAGAAAATAAAATATGTAAACAGATCGATAAGTTTTTTGTGAATTTTTGCATGTAGGTTTACTGCAATTAAATACTATTTCTTGGCCTTTGCTTAGGCCTACTTTAATTTTATTATTGTTATTGTAGAGGAGGTACTGCAACAACAACAAATTCACCAACAACAACAACAACAGCAACAACAACAAATTATGCTTGACCCATACACGCAGGTAATAATTATGTTATCTTAAACATTTAGGTTACTCATTTATGTATTAAATGTAAGGTCAAGTTATTGAACTGAATGTTTACTATTTTTAAAATTATAAAAATTATATCTTATTATTTTTCAGCAAAGTATTGCAAGTCCACCATCACGCGAAGATAGAGTTGGTAAGTTATCATCACTTGACCTTTACAAGTAAAGAGGTCAATGTTCAATCAATTTCTAGTATGGAATTGTATTGGTTCAAAGTTGGAACATACAATATTTTATAATTACCCTCTAGATTACTTAAATTGGAATTACTTAAGGGTTCATTACAGCTTTTATCAACAATAGTATATCGAATAATATAATAATGCTTCTATCTGGAGGAAATATCAACAATAGTAATACGTCCATTCTAGAATATCAGTTATTCCATAGAACAGGATAGAACTTTTTTAATTTTAAAAGATCAGATATTGGCACTCCAGGAAATATTTTCCTTACTCCTTTCAATATGCACAATGTAAAAGGCTCTTTGACGTACATGCTCCCTAAAAGACAAGGACACGCTAATAGGATAATTTATTGAAATGTCTTCAAGCCACCTCCTAAATGATTTTTGAGCAGAGGGCTCATACATAATAATGACAAATAAATCTCAATATAAAATAACTAAGCACATAACTATTTTTTATAAGAAGATTTTTGGTAAATATTTCAAAGTAAATAATAACAAGAAGAGAATACTAATTACTACAAAGAGAATATAGGTCTATAAGTAATTTATTCATGTTTAGTACAATGTTTAATAGATCATTTTTACAATATTTTTTGTAAACCAGAATGTTGATGGTCATTGATGTCACTCATAGAGTTGTTTAATCCAGGGTCCGACAAAAGGTTCAGCCTTCTGGAATCCTAGGGGCATTTCAACTTTTTCTTCTAAATTTTATTGTTGAGGTTTGACCAGAAAATCATTAAAAACATCAATTTTCTTCTGAATTTTGTCTAGCCTTCAGGGATTTAGGATCCAAGGATCCCCACTTTTGTCGGACCCTGGTTTAATCAAAGGTCAGACTGCATTGCCTTTCTGTGTTTCACCATTTTATAAATCGTTTGCACTCAAATGCATTAATTGAACGATTTACATTACATGCAATCCTATCCTACTACTATCCCTTTTGTTGTTTGATTTCCTTTTGCATGCACATTAATATTTAGCATGTATACCAGCCCCAAGGCACATTCCTGCCTGTCTGACTGTCTGTACTACTACTACTACTTAACTGAGTTGTGGATACCATCTATATAAATATTACTTCATATTATTATTCAATTCATTGTGGTGGCTAATAGCTATAATGTGTGAATCGAGGTGTGAACAATTTGTGCTATTTTTGCTGGGCAGAAAATCACATGATGGTTCACCGACCCTATGGTTTTAGAAACAAGGGGTTCCAGAGAAATATGGTCAAAAATATAATTTTTTAAGAGCTTTAAAAGTGTATTTCAAGAGACCAATTCAGGATAATCTATTGGGTCATTTAATAACTTCCTTGTTAAGAAATGAAGTTAGCTACCGTAGAAAGTTATATTTATTAAAATTTAAATACAAACTTCGAATAACACTTGAAAATAATAAAATAAAATCGAGAAACTGTTGCCACTGACTTTCGCCTTAAAAATAATAACGTTTCTATTACTGATAATATTGATGATAATATTACTCGGAACAAAAACATATAAAATTTCACTTCAAATGAAAAAAGTGAAGGCCGTTCCCTCGGAGAAAATAGTGGGGGAACACTGTTCCCCGTGTTCCCCCACCAAAAAATCACTTGTAACCAGTCATCTGAGAAGACTGCTTGATTGTTATATTTATTAATGATAATTCTGTTTCAATTATTTAGCTCAAGGTTTGGTTGAAATGAAAAACGAAGCAATCAGGGTACGTTACTGTGTTCTTATTTATGATTGACTAGTTAATTATTATGGTACTCTCAAGCTATAATTTCATGACTTTGTTTCTTTGAAAACAATAAAAAGAACACAACAACAACAAAGCAATGGAAAGATACAATTCAACGTAGCTATAAATTATCGATTCAAACTTTATCTAGAAATTATCAATCCAAACGCTGCTTTAAACAGTCAAGTGTCACATTAAGGAACTAAAAGCAGACACCGCTATTGATTAGCCTACAGATATGTCATAAAACATCAAGATTAAAATAGAGAGCTATGAGTTAGGCCCACCCCTGTGTCACAAATAACTCTGTGATTCCATATCCTTACAGGTTTTACCTTAAAACAAGGATATCAAATAATAAAAACTCAAATGGTCTTTAATTCTTCAATAAGAATAACATTTTGTAATCACATAAAACTTTAATTTTCTCCATCTCACACTTCTCAACAAGTGATTTTTTTAACAAAAAAGAATACCAACTAATAAAACAATAAACAATAACAGGAAGAAGTTGAACAACAATAGAATAAATTAACAAGGCCGTAAACTGGACATGCGTTACAAATTTATATAAACACAAAAAGGCTCAACAGAATATATGGTATAAATAAATCTCACACCCTGCGAAAAACAATTCAGAAGTTCATGAACAGTTCAAGAAATTTGGGACCATTTAACCTTCATGAACTGTTCATGAACCATTCATAAACTCCTGAACTGTTTTTTGCTGGAGTACAACCTTATAATTGCACTGGCGCAGTTGTGTCAGGACTAGGAAAGGCAAAAATCATTTCTCACCTTCTGCGGCTGCTCAAGATTTTCTGATGCCTGTCTGTATTTTATTCAGACAGAATAGTGAAACACAAAATTATTGGATATGTTCTGGATGCATTGAACTTTGCCCAAGTTAAAGGTTTCTGAATAAATGATGATGATTACTGTTAATGACATCAAAACATTTTACCTTTTTCGTCTGAATTTTTCTAGCCTTCCGCAAACTAGGCCCTGCCTCTGTTATTTAAATTAACCCAGCAACGTTGGTGACTCATTGCACTAGTACTTAGCCTATAAACATAATAATTACGTATGCACTTTATTTGCTATTATATTAGGATGCTTTCATTAAAATTGAAAACGGGGAGCTTGATGGCAGTGGACTTACAAATATTGATGACTTACGTGAAGGATTAGGTAAGATATGATGTAGCATTGTAGTGCTTTATATGTGCTGAGTTATTATTTTTCTGCTGATCAACATCAATAGAGCATTTAGCCAGGCATCGGGAAGACAGCATTATCTAGGCCTATTTCAATAGCGATATTGAATACTCTTTTCCCCAGGGATGTTTTTGCACATTTTGACATGAAGGACCATCTCTCTGCTTCTATTGTTCATTTTACATAAATGCAAAAAATGTAGTACAGTAAAACCTGTATATAACAGCCAGCCAGGAGAGGTAGATAAATTGACCACTATAGACAGGTGGCCTTTATATACAGGTTTGATTCAATAGAAAATACTATTTTAGACATTGAAAGAATGACCACTATAGACAGGTGGCCGTTGTATAGGGGTGACCGTTATAACAGGTTTGATTGTAATGTGATAAGCCTTGATGGCATACCGGAGTTCATTCAGCTTTCAAAATTTACATTGTCTTCTCCATGACGACCGCATGTCCGCATAACAATGTTACATAGTTGTCATTGTATTTAGACAGTTTGCTACTTGATATCAGCATGACAGAATCAAATCAGGAGCTAGTAAACTCTTGCTCTAAAGTAATTTATAAGAAATGCAAGTCAATTCATCGCGTAATCACAACAAAATTTTCATTACGATTTGTGTGATGTTTATTTTTAGGTGATATGGGAATACCTGACCCTGAAGGCTTCTTGAAGGTATCAAATATATATTTTATTTTACATAATATTAGTAGTCAGAGAATCAGATAGTCACAATTGCTACTTGAATTTTTTTATGCCACGGCGATCATCATGCAATTTATTAATCTTATTCACATTTTTTTCAAAGGGCGTCATAGAAGATCTGATACCTGATACAAGTCATCTAAGCAATCCAATTAATGTTGCTCCTGTAAGTCCAGGCAGTGTATCTAATGATGAAAACTCAAGATGCTCTCCTTTTCCAAACTCACCAATGTCACAGAGTATGGGAAGCCCACAGCCACCTTCACTTGGAGGTAAGATTGATATTTGTGCTTGAATTTTTCAAATTTCTCTCATTTCTATCCACAAAAACTTGAAGCTTTTCTTTGCCCTTTCTGGCCAGCCAATAGTGCTCCTGCCAGGTATTGAACCCAATAACCTGTGGAAAGCTCAAGCCTCAGAAACCCTAACCAGGGTCTGACAAATGTTTTGACCTTCCACAAACCTCAACTTTTGAGATAAACGTTTGAGTAATGTTTCTGATATTAAAATGTAACATCGAATTTTTTTCTCATATTTTTCTAATTATTTTAGATTTATATGCTGCATTTTGCCTTTACCTTCTGAATTTTCTTTGCCTTCCTCAAACCAGGTTTCCAAGTTTCCTGACTTTGTCAGACCCTGACCCTAACCACTGCATGCTTCTAGTCTATTGTAATCCGATGTAGGCCTGTCCAGAGCGGGTGATTAAAAGATTAAATTCTAGAATAAACTTTATGCTGCGGAAGGTCGTTTGAATTTTGAATTACAGTCAAACTCGGTTAATATCCCACATTGCTTAATATCTACAATAAAACTGATTTCTATTTTCCATTCTCCATACAAACTCTCATAATCCTACCTCGCTTAATGTCCCGCTTTTCATTCGTACCAGAGAGGGGATATTAAGCAAGTTCGACTGTAACAATTTAAAATTCAATCTTAATGGAATATTTTTACTTACTAAAATGTCCCCGGGTTAAATGAAAACTCCACAATGTCAGCATTTCATAAATAGAGACAGTTTTTGTTGATAGTATTTCTTTAATAATACGTTATGGTCACCTATTCTTCTGCATCTTTGAGTCTCTGGCATAATTCTGTCGTCAAATTCCGCCGGGATTTTACGAAAAATGTTTATTCATGAATTACTAAACAGATGAACCGACCAATCAATTTGCAGGATTTCGCTTGATTATGACGTCATTTTTTAGAAGTTTATTTGTACCTAATATGGTAAATTATGTTAAGGAGAATGTGGTGATAGGCCTACAGTGTAACCTTAAGGATGCAATCTCATTGAATGGAATTTCTGCTTATCTGCAGCTGAGTTTTTGAATACTAGAACAGCTCTAATTAAATCTTCGTTGAGCAGTTTAAGCTATGTGCAAGTTCCGATAAATGAAATGTTAGAAATTGTTGTCCATTTTAACTTTTTAACATGACAATTGACAATCAATTTTTGATTCATATCATTATACAGTCAAACCTGTTATAATGGTCACCTCTATACAGCAGCCACCTGTCTGTAGTGGTTACTTTTACAATGTCTAAAATAGCATTTTCTATTGAATCAAACCTGTATATAAAGGCCACCTGTCTATAATGGTCAATTCATCTACCTCTCTTAGTTGGCCGTTATATACAGGTTTCACTGTAACATGTTTTCCTTATATTTATTTTTATAGTAAGTCCATTGACAGTCAAATTGTTTCTATTGAGTAATGAAGTTGGTCATTGCACTGTCAGTAATGCCATGGGCCTAAGAGTTGCATTTCGACCACCTCCTCCATTACCCGAGGGTGTTGCTAGCGATGATAGCGTTGAAGTTGTGAGTCATATATTTGGACCATTTGATGCTGAACAAGTTTATTTTCCTCCGTCTGAGAACCCAATGGCTGCACAACTCTTGGAATATATGAACCGTGGCCTCGTATTCCAAGCAAGAGAAGGGAATATCTATGCAACTCGTCTGTGTCGTGCAAAAGTATTCTACTCATCATCATTTCAAGGAAATCCTGTCCCTAAAGAACTTATACGCGAGCAAACAACAAAAGTATTTGATTTGAAAAATGAATTTCAACCAATGTTATCTAAACATGCACTTGGACAAGGGCCATTACCTTCTTACGAATTGTTCTTTTCATTCGGTCAGTTATGGGGAGCAGGCCAACCGTTAAAAGATAACATGGTATATGTTAGTGTGATGCATTGTCTTGCAGAAGAACAATTGAAACTATTTACAAACAAAGTAAATCATAGTAGTCAAGTTCTGATATCAGGACCAAACGTACTTGATGAAATCGCAAGTCAAATTGCAGATTTGAATGTTTCTTCAACTAATAGAAATCCATCTCCAATGTTACTTTGAAATGTTGTCATCAAAACCATCTGTTTTTTTTGAAACACACTTTCTTGTAATTTGTTGTAAAAATTGTCATTAGAGTATACCCTGTATATATATATGTATATGGAATAAGGTAAACAGTATTATTCTAACTATAACCTGTCTTTAGGATATAAACCGTAGATGAAGATGAAATGCTATTCCACATTTTAATAGAATAGCATGTTTGGATTTCAAAATATATTTTGATAAATTTTGGAAATGGAATTTTTGAAATTTTAATAGAACAGGATATCAAAAGAACACTGCTTCTTACTATTGTGTCATTTTATCTGTAATCCAGTGGAACCTATTTTACGGTCAGTCACCTCTATACAGTGGCCACCTGTCTATAGTGGTCACCAAGTCTTTCAATTGTATTTTCTATTGAATGAACTGTCCATATTAATTCCACCTGCATATAAGGGTCACCTGCCTGTAGTGGTCAATTTCTTCACATCTCATACCTGGATGCTTTATACAGATTTCATTGTATATCTCGATAAGGGACTGTAGCCCCCCCTGATTCCCCTCTGGTGCCACCCCCTGCAACTGCAATGTAAACATGCATGTGACTCTAAATGTGTAGAGCCCACTGATCATTTTTGCCCTTCAAAATTCTGTAAGAAGGACTAGACCACAAAACCATCATCGTCAGTGTCATCATTATAATTTATTCACAACCTTTTGAGTTACATACAACTTTTTTCAAAGGACTGATTAATATACAATCAAACACCCAACAGACTGAGGGATTTGGTTCCAAAGATTGGTTGCAGATAAGCAGGAATTTCATTTATGCATGTTGCACTCTGCTCTTTATAAAATCAAATCTTTCAACCTATAACTAACTAATATGAATCTTCTAATCTGATCCAATCAACCGGATTGCTTCACCATCGCGAGGCATGACGTACAAAGAGGTTATTCAAAAAGGCTACCAAATGCCCCTAATTTTCATCATTACGGATTTGTTAATGTTATTTTGTGGTATTTAGTCAACAAATTATTAGAATACAATCGTTTGGGATATAATAATACTTTTAAAAATATGGCTGTTTGATTTGTTATTTATCTCTTCAATGTTGTGTGCGTATATCACATTTTAATGACTTCATTCTCCGCTCCTGATCGCCTCGAAGGCTCATCCGATAACAAAGGGGGTCTTATTGTTAAAAAGTCAAGTAAAAGTAAATCGTCCGATGATTTCAAGAAACCATCTAGTCTATTAGGGCTACAGGAATTAGCTTCTGAAAAACGTAAAGAAAAAGAGAGAGAATCGAAAAATAAATCAGTTAAGTCTGTCGTGAAAGTAAAAACAGAAGAAGATGACGATTCTCATCATAGAAAATACCGGTCACGACGTCAACCTGATACACCATCAAATCCCGGCGGTGTAAGTGAAGAAGCAAAACGTCGTGTTGACCGAAGGCATGAAAAATCAAGAGATTATCGAAGAAGCGGTGTTTATGCAGATTCTAGACAGGAAGATAGAGAAAAGAGACGAAATAAAGAGGGAGAAGAGGAATCATCGTCTAGTCGTGATAGACACCATCGTCATAGAAATGAAGATTCTAAAAGAAGATCTAAGAAAAATGATTGGGAAGAAACACCCGGCAGCCGTAGACAAAGTAGCTCTCGTAGGACTGCTGATGGAGGATGGACAACACCACGGGTACATGTAAAAGGTGCGTGGTCATCACTCTGCAAGATGATATATTAATCCAGTCTGTGTTCTTTGTATGAATCGGGGAAGATCTTTCCCGCGCATTTTGAAAGGACTTTTTCCGGTACTGCGCAAGCAAGTCAAAATGACGTTAAAACGTGCAATACTTTCACACACAGAAGAATAAAACGTGCATTTCATTCAATTAACAGTCATCCGCGAAATATTTGTAAACAAATCAATTTTATAGCAAAATTTATGTCAGGTTTTTGCAGCTAAATAATAAGTTATATAGTATTTTTTTTGCGTAAACTTTACGCTGTAAGAAGGAAGCCATGTCAACTAACTCTCGTTCTAATTCTAATGCAACAACAAATAGAAATTGAGCGTCATTGACATGTGAAAGTAGCGGCGCTTTTGAAACTGAATATCCCACACTATTTTTTTCGAGCAACGCTTGAATGAACACTGCGTGTTCCATGTTCAACAATCGGTAAGAGACTTATTTATCACAAAACAACAGTTTATTAAATTAAAACTATTCTGATAATAATAACAGTTAATTGCTGTAAGGTTTGTAAATAAGACACAATGAAATTAGTAGAGTGCATAGTTGTGATGGGTAAATTCTTGAAAAATGTTTGCTCGCTTTGCTCGTGTGTCGTAGTAGGCCTATCATTTATTTCATTTTTGTAGCGTAGCATCAATCATATAAACTCACCACATTGCTTGTCACAATCTGCTTCATGTTTGCATTTGGTTAATTATTAAAATGCGACACCAGAATAAGAAAAAGTAGCCAAAATATGTCTGATTCTTCGAAAAAATTCTGATCGCTCCGCTCGCAAATTATTTTACTCTTTTATTAATTAATCATTCATTTTCAATTCATAACTACCACAAATTCTACAGCACGTTTACCACATTATTTGTCAAAATCTGATTTACATGTTTACTTAGACTTTAAAATCGAATAACAGAATTCCCACTCCGAACTGAACGTAAAACTACAAAATCACTGAGACATGAATCTATTGAAAAACGTGATTAAAAAGCGGCATTGCCTCATATATTGTATGACGTCATCCGCAATTTTTTTGTGGACATTTTCCGTTTTTACAATCGATTTATTCTTCCCCGCGCATTTACAAAGAATGCAGTCTGGATATTAATCCTCTGCCAAACCGTTAATAGGCAACTGCCATACCTATTTGGCAGTGGCGTTATAGTATTCAGTCAGCTGCTGCTGCTGGATGTCTACTATGAGAAATGCCCTGAATGCAAATCTCAATGAAGATGTGAAACTAACACTAGGCCTACCTCTTCTGTTCCCTCTTTCAAAACTTTGTTTCTTGATCATTACGATTTCTAATTATAAGTTACAGGTGCATAGAACAAGACCAAAAAATGCAACCTATGCCTTACAGAGAAGTTTCTGATAATATTTTACAATAATAGAAACCTACTAAACAAAAGATCGGAACTGATTTCAAAGTGTTGCCACGAAAACAAATTTTACCTGCGAAATTTCAAGGAAACCAATACAAAATACAATACAATACAATAAAGCTAAGTGTAGATTATTTTCATACGAGTATATACTGAAAGTTATTGATTTGTTTTTTCATTAGAATAAATACCGTCTGGAGAGCGCACAAGCGCGAACTCAAAGTCACGGCAAAACTTGACTAATCTTTGTTTCATCTACCGGTATACATAGCTCTACTTAACTATATCAAGCACTGTCATGAACGGTCTGCAAATTATTACTGTATTATTATTATCATTAATATATAGTACAAATATTGTTGATATTTGTTGACAAATTATATTTAACTTCATAATGTTGATCAGCGATAATTTTGCAACAGTTTCGATTTATCTTCCAATTCAATTTTACATATTTGGTGATGCCAATCAAATCTTTGGTGATGAAAATTCCATTTATTTGGATGTCTTTATTGATTCTAAATTCAAAACATGAAGTGACAATAAATTTACAGCCATACACAAATTAATGCTGTTTGATGCTGATCTTTCAGGTGAAAGTACGCCATCACGTGCTACGTGGGACGAAGATGATACTCTTGAAGCATGGGATCTTCCTTCACCCTCCAAGTTTCGACGAGGTGATCAAAGTCTTAGGTAAGCTTTGCCTATAATGATACGTAAACCATGTAGGTAGCATCGCCCTTCCAATCGTCAGTACAGTGTAACTTGCTTAATTAAGTCATTTTGGAAAAATCAAAGAAAGTACTATGACGATTGATTAATTAAATCACAATTACTATGTGCAGGTGGCCTTTATATACAGGGTTATATAGTACATTATAGTTAGGTAGCCACTGTATAGAGGTGAATTCTATAATAGGTTAGACTGTTTAATTTATTATCTTTTGTAGACGGAATCCATCTGATACACCACGTTTCACCCCAACGCATAAATATAATGCTTGGGCTGATGATAGAAAGCATTCTGGTGTCACACCATCTTCAAGAAAAGGATCAGGTAACATAAATAAACAAAACAGACGTCAAGAAAGCTTGCTAATCCACTTTTATTCATTGTAGACAGATCTCATTTTGGGGACTCATTTTCAGTGTTAAAACTTGTCATTAACGAAAAAACGACAAGAAAGCGGACCAAGGATTGATCCTTGCAATCCCATGCGAAACAAGTTTATAACATTATTGTTCATGTACATGAACGTTATCGTTCATGAACTGTGATGAAATAGTTCATTAACTTTGATGAACTTTGATGAACTGGTTCATTAACTTTGTTGAACTTTCATGAACTTGAGCTCATGCTTACATGAACTTAAGTTCATGAACGTTCATGAACTAATTCATCAAAGTTCATGACAGTCCTTAAACTTTTTCGCAGGGGATGCGTCACGGATAATAAGCCTAATATTTTAATATGACTGTTTGAAAACTTAATGCACATTTTTGCCTCAAAAAGAACATTGTCATATCATTTTGTAAAATTTTATGAACAATGAAAGGAATATTGATATAATCGATGCTGTTTGATCTCAATAAAAGCTTGATGTAATATATTTTAATGTGTATGTCTTAAAGTCATTCGGGTAAATTGCAACAGTTTCATTTATTGTCAGCCTTGTTAGCGCAGTAGGTAGCGCGTCAGTCTCATAATCTGAAGGTCGTGAGTTCGATCCTTACACGGGGCATTACTTTTTCATTTATTTCTTTTCAATGTTTTTTTTGTTTATTCAACTGAAAGCAAAATGTTGATCGCAACTGCGTGTAAATTTCAGTTGGCATCTTGTAAAAACGGTGCTATACAAACACGCATTTGCCCAATTTCTTACTTTCGCTTCATGAAAACGGCAAATCCCTATATAACCAATCTCATTCCCATATGTCTAATCATCTACGTATAGACAGAAAATAGATTTTTTTCTAATTTATCAATATTCTATTAGTAATGTGATTATTGGCAACAATGTAAACAAGAAATTGTTCATGTTGAATAAAAATTAATTTGTAACAACAACAACAGCAACAACTCAAATCATGAATTATTCACCCAAAAAACTTTTTGAAAATCACTTAAGCCTTGTTTTTTTTTAGAAACGGACACGTCTCAAAAATAGTTTTTGTTGTTGTTGATAAAATGGACTCTAATTTTGAGTATCGTTGATTCATTTTATATCATTTCCTTCATTCAATAACTTTGTTTATAATACCTTGCACATGAGACGTTGAGGAGAATTGTGGAATGTAAATTTTTGAAGCCTCAAAGTGTCTACTGTTCATCACAGTTTAACAAGGACAATAATCGTATATGCAATAGTTATTGAATAATTTGGCTAATTAGGAGCTATAAATTAATGATCCTGATAATTGCAAATTCTTCTATAAAACGTTCCATAGTGAGAATATAATATATGCGCCAGAAAATCATAAGCCGTCTCTGCAAGTGATTTTCTTCTTTCGACGATACTCCAAGCCGCACAAGTGCATTTTATCATGCTGTATCTATTACCCCCTGATGATTATGTGTTTTATGACATAATGGTAAACAAAATATCTCAAAAGACAATTATTTTGTTCATAATTATGCTGCTTGACTCTTTAAAGCTGCATTAGAATCAATAATTTATCTTTTAATGTTTAAATCGATAATTCCTGTTCCTTTTGTTGTTTATTATTTTTATTGCTTCCAAGAAATAACTTCATGAAATTAAAGCTTTAGAGTTTCCACAATAGCTAATCAATTATAACTAATTAGATCACATTCAAATTACGTTGATGCGCTATTTCATAATTTTATCATAAATAATATGTCTGGAAATGTTTGATTTTTCACAACTTCATTTTTTATTTTATCAGTAAGAAGAAACGAAAGAGGTGAATCAGAAAGAGGCTATCCCAAAGATATCGATAAAGATGCATGGGAAAGCGAACAAAAGGTAATTTGATGATATGCCTAGTTGTTGGACAGCTTTTTTTATGAAAAAGAAAACTCTATTCTAAATTAATCTAGCTGGTAGTGAATACATGCTGTGAAATGACTCTTTAGATGCTGAAATCTCAAAATTTGATAAACAGATGTAGCAGATTAGATGTGATTCATTGTGTACAGGGCAACAATATCAAGTCATTATTTTTTTACTAATGTTTACGTAAATTATCCATACGTCTATCCTATCCTTTTTAACATTGTTTTAGAATTGTAGTATAGTGTAATGTTAGGAGACATTTGGAAGAGTGAAATCATTCACTGCGGTGGCTAAATTCCAACTAAGAATATATAAGAAGATATGGTTATCGTATTTATTTTATTATGTTGCAGCAACTTGATCGTGCTTGGTATGATTTGGATGCGGGCTATGACGAAAATCGAAATCCATTTTCAAACGTCTCAGAAGAATATGCCAAAAAGAAAGAAGATGCTTTGAAAAAACAGAATAATAAAAAGATATCCGCTCGTCAACGACAAATCCGAAAGGCAAGCCAATTGCGTAAATTTTATTATAACGTACCGAATTGGAATAAAATCGAACTTGCTTAATATCTCCCTCTCCCCATATATGAAGTTATCTGTCTACAATGATCTATTTATCTAGATATTACAGTTGGTTATTAGCTTCCTCAAATAACGGTTCCACGTTTTTGATTATTTCCAATTTTTTCCTGTGGCTCCAATCCATTTTAATACTTTCAAATAAAATCTAGTACGCAAGGGTAGCTATCACAAATACTGAATAGGAATCTATGGTATTTGGTCTATGGTATTCAAATCTTTAAAAGTAGAGAATAAAATAGGCAAATATCGGTTCACCCCATATAATTCTGATATCTGCAGTAGGCTATGAACAAATTTTTAATTCATTAAATTAAAGGGGCAAAATTGACCGGCGACCGCTGCGAGATCAATTTGAATTTATGCTTAGCGTAATTCAACCGTCTCGCTTTGAAACTATTGTTATACGCAAGCCTAATTTGTAATAAATTCATGTCAACAATGAACATTGTGTTATAAACAATAAACATGCACGTGATCCTAAGTGCGTAGCGCCTGCCGGTCATTTTTGCTCCTTTAAAGTTTATATGTGGCTCAAGGCTATAATATAACTCAAACAACTTTCCCAATTCTATGATATCTTAATTTTGTTTCAACCAATTTCTGCATTGACAATTGAGACCTATTTGCCATGAAATCTATTGAATTTGATCTGCAATGTCACGGTTGAGATCACAGGAGTTATTACATTGTTTTTATGATGATGTTAATGTATGCTTTCTAATCTTTTGTTGTAGGATAACGATTTATGGGAAACAAATCGTTTGTTAACGAGTGGCGTTGCTTTACGTGTTGATTTTGATGAAGATTTTGATGAATCTGATGAAGCGAAAGTTCATTTACTCGTTCATAATCTTGTACCGCCATTTTTAGATGGTAGAATTGTTTTCACGAAACAACCCGAACCTGTTATACCCTTGAAGGTACTTCTTATGTGTAACCCAATTGTTACTAAGGAAGTATTAGGATGCTTCCTGGTGCAATATGTGTTATACAAATACAAGTTTTGAGTCATGAGGCGCAATGAAGGCGTACAGAAACACGCAGCCTTTTGAGTATCTCATGACACAACGCTTATATTTGTATAACCCTTATTGCACCAGGAAGTGTTTAATACGTGATTTTTATAAAATAGAAATTTCTTATATTTTTTCAACAAATCTTCCAATTTGCAATTACGTGTGACGAATATCGTGTTACTCTGAAAGTAAATTATAATTTATATTGTTTAATATTTGATAGAAGCTTGAATCGTCTAACCTTGATTCAAAGTAAAATGGTCTTGTTTACCGGGGTTACCTCTTGCCATAGCCGAGTCATCAAATAAACTTCTGTTTTCAATTCTAAATATTCTCAATAGGATCCAACGGCTGACATGGCAATGGTTGCTAAGAAAGGTTGCCATGTGGTCAGAGTTCACAGGGAGAAAAAAGAACAATTGAAGGCACAAAAGAAAGAATGGGAACTAGCTGGAACAAATCTAGGTGAAATTATGGGAATTCAAAAGAAAAAAGATGGCGAAGTATGATTTTTTTGTTTATCCTTATTGAATGTGTCTGTTTGTTTAAAGTGGGAATAAACCCCCAGACTATCTTTACATATGTAGTAGAACCCGACGTGAAAAAAACAATGGCGTAATTTTTTTTTCGATCTGGAAATTATTTCTTGGTGAAAAATGCCTCCAAAGTGGTGTTTTGACCCAAATGTTGCTGAGGAAAAAAAAGGGATTGGATCTAGCTTTATGACGACAAAGTCACAAGTCGTGTGGTTTTTCTAATAGACTTTAGATCGGATTAATCACGCGATGTTACGTTTGAGATGGCGTAGCTCTGTAACTGCAATCTATTTTTCTCTCCCACAAAACTGAGGTAAGGAAGAACATATAAACTTAAGAGCAGCAAAATCCCAGATGATTTAATGATTTTAAAGTTCACGAATTTGAAGAAAATAAAAATCAGAAAATATTTCATTCGTAGCGCGCGTTATACAGATTATATTTTGACATATCATTCTCACACATATTTAACACATATCAAAATATTCTCTGGTGACCACAAAAGCTAGCTAAGTAACTTCTGCACTGTATTACCGCATCCTATAAACTACAGATTGTGACGACATGATGCTAACATGTTCCACTTTCTAGCCGAAGGAATGAATACTAGACTGGTAAAATCACTTTGTGGCGTATGTATAATCAGGAACGAGACTTCACATTGCAAAACCCTAATTTTGTTAATCAGATAACTTTGATAGAGAGGATAATAATTTATGCAATGAAGATATACCCCAAAACCGACAAATGATAACGAATCTGCATTACTGTAGTTCTAGTATACGGCTGTAAACTTGAATAAGAACGTCCGATCCCTCTATCATGTAATGTACTGAAGAATTCTCAATGGTACTTTGTTAGACTATAGTATTGAGTATAATATATCTATCTATGCAGTCGTATAAACTATACGATTACATGGTTTAAGTTTTACTCTACAAACATCAATTTAAAACTTAAACGTTGAAATGATAATAGTGAAAAATGTCTATTTAATAATTTAGTAATACCGGTACTTGAATAAATCCGAAAAAGTACAATTAAAACTTTGCAGACCAACTATCTTGAGGAAAAGTCGTCTGTGCATGCCCATGCAAATCAAGTCAGTTTACATTCACATTTAGATCATGAAAAGGATATCCTGTAGAATTATTTACTCAAGAACAACTTGCAGATCATAGAGTTAAAAATAGTTAAAACTTATATAGCGTAAGATCAAGCTATCTTGAAGGGCACTTGTCTACTAATTAAGATTTGAGAAGTACTGCGGTCACACAGAATACGTAACTAATATGTGTCACTAGACTAGTCACAAAGGAAAACTCGCACCGCCTGACATTTGTGTTAATCCGCAATCTATATCAGATTCATCGCGCTTAATGACGCTACGAGAAATTATTTCGACTGAGCGTTTCAATAGATTTTATTCTGCTCCTGAAATCACAAATTGTATCTTTTTTACGTAATTCACGAGTATATATGTTTGTTCATGGCTCAGCCTTGTCAGAATTTTTTTTGTGTGACTTCTCGGAGTTAGGTCACCCCAAAGGTAACGTCGCGTGATCAGCCCACTCTTGAGTCTGTTAGACAAACCGCACGACTTGTGACTTTGTCGTCATAAAGCTAGATCCAATCCCTTTTTTTCTCAGCGACATTTGGGTCAAAACACCACTTTGAAGGCACTTTTCACCAAGAAATAACTTCCAGATCGAAAAAAAAATTACGCCATTGTTTTTTTCACGTCGGGTTCTACTACATATGTAAAGATAGTCTGGGGGTTTATTCCCACTTTAAAAATATTCATGGTCTGTTCATTTCAGTTTCTATTAGGGTGCAGCATTTAAGCTCAATTGGTCTTGTTGGTTTTCATTTAAGACAGCCAATCCTACGGGTGGATTTGATGGCAGAATTCTAATGATTATGATTGTTTTTCTCTGTTAAATCTCAAATTTGAATGAGCTGTAAAATCCAATGAAATTTTTTAATTCGACCAATTTCTAAATAGGATAGAATGTTCATGTATTTCACTGTTTACTTTATGAACCTTGCAAATCTGATTGTTTCTTCTTACAAAAATGTAAATGTCAACTGTTTGGGAGTTATGATTTGATATGAAAATATTGCATGGTTGACTAGAAACAATAGCTTATTTAGTAACTGAATGCCACCCTGTACTACTGCGTTGAGTCAGATCGGCACTGACCCAACCAAGCATTTTCTACTGTAGTCCCATGCTATAACCCTCAAATCCTGATTTATGCAATTACAAACTTATTTTTATTTCTGTAAATAGGATAAAGATGAAGAAGATACAGACTATAAGAAGGGACAGCGTTACGGTGACATCATGAAAAGTTCAAAGAATGAAGCATCTAGTGAATTTGCAAAACGAAAAACAATGAAAGAACAGAGACAGTATTTACCAATATTTGCAGTCAGGCAAGAGGTAACACAAATTGCTCAGACAGAGACAGGCTGTCACAAAGTGCATGATTCTTGGATCCTAGCCAGCACAAAGTCAGAAAGTTTTCTTTGTGCTTCTTCATTTAAAATTATAATTTTTGGATTTCATGTCATCATGCTCGAAAGTAACTCAAATTTTGGTAACATTTCTTCAGATTTACGAAGCATTTTAAATTTTATCCGGAAGGTTTTCAATTTTGCAACGTGGTTGCTGGAAGACTATAACCTTTGTGACACCCTGGACAGAGAGCTAGACAATTTTAATTTACTTCATTTATTTAACATGGTGTTTTCTTTAACATTTGCTTTTGCACATTGAGTATGTGGTACAATTCATAACCAATATGCCAATTAGATTTGTTTCATTATTGTTTAATTAAGATATTAAATCTATTTTACATTTTAGCTATTGCGTGTTGTACGAGATAATAATATAGTTGTTATTGTTGGAGAAACTGGATCAGGAAAGACGACGCAACTCACACAGGTGTGATTAAGGATATATATATATATATATATATATATATATTATATATATATATAGAGATATGAATATGAATATATATATATATATATATAGATATAAAATAAGAAAAGAGACGTTTTCTCCGTTACTCGAAGTTTTGCGCTGTAGCGCTCCTCAGACGGTTTCATTCATATAAAAAACATTTCTAAATTCACCAAAGATATATACATGATAAAAGTTTACATGCCTATTGATTAAATTGCTGTTCTATTGTTATTTGCTGCTATGTTAGTTTCCGTAGTAAATTATTATATGCTATTGTTTGTTTCCGTAATAAATTATTATATGGTATTGTTCTGTTTATGTTTTATCTAATTCCTTGAAATTTTTCAAATAAAATTTGTTTTCGTGCCTGCATTTAGAAACCAGCTCAGATCTTCTATTTAATAAGTTCTTGTTTTTGTAAAAGGTTATAAAAAATTTTTCCTCTAAACAGAGATGGCATTTTTTCAATATGTTGTTGTATGGCACTGCCGTTGATAGAATTGACCATTTGACGAAGAATGATTTTCCGTTATCTTTTAATGACAAGACATGTATTTAGACAACTCAGTGCGATTTTCATATTTTCTGTTGGTAAATGACGACTTATGTTTCGTAAAACGATCTTTGAATGCTCCTTCAGTAAGGCCGATGTAGTTGTGGCCGTTTGCGTCCTCAGGTGTGGTTACGTTGGCATTATATATTATGCTGGTTGTCAATCATTTGTTGTCAAAAGGGCAGTTTATTTTGGAGCGGCAATTGCATTGTTTTGTTGCTTGTTCTTTGTTGTCGGCGTTCAATAATTTTCTGTTGTGGCTTCTCAGAATTGTTTCCATGTTTGACATGCAGCAGTAGCTGACTTTTACATTATTTTTATTAAAAAGTTTGTGGTATTTGTGCTGTTTCGGAAAATGTTTGTTCAGTAAAAGTATAAATTTTCTGGCTATGTCTGTGTCAACATTTTTGCTGAATGGTGGGTTGAACCAAATTATTTTTCTTTTTCTATTCCTTTTAGCTGCAGTGGTGGTGGGTCGTTGATTGTAGGTAAAATCGGCGTCATAGCCGCTAGATCTTAGCGCGCATATGTAAGTGGATTTTGACCTTTCAAAAGCATCGTTGTTGCAGGAAAGGTCAGATATTCTCTGGTTGATTGAAGCTGGTGTCTGTTTGATGACGTTGGGTGGGTGATTAGACTCTGCATTAATGTATAGGGGCTCGTCGTTTGATTTTCTGTATGGTTGGTATGTTCCGTCTTTGAGGTTAAGAGTTATATCTAAAAAATTGATTATTTTTAGGTTAGTCTGAATAGTGATTTTTAGGCCGTTGGTTTTGAATATTCTTATTAGATCTTTTCGCACTCGTTCTGCTTGAGGGCCAGAAGTATTTTTCAGCAGTGCAAGCCCGTTGTCTCTGTACAGACCAATGTTTTCTTTGCCATACTTTTTCGTGATCGTATCGAGTAGGAAAAGTCCAATAAGTTCCCAGATTTCTGCCCCATCGTAACTCCCCATGGTGACGTCGAATAAGGCCCCTTTGTTTTTCTTTGTCCAAGCGGTGTTTTTGTTAAATAGAAGGGATTTTCGTGCGTGCATAATAATTTGTATATCTTTTTGACTGATTGTAGTGAATTGTTTAGCATAATTAATGGCGTTAAGTAGTAGTTTCTCTGTTATAGTAGGGTAGAAGTTTTCGATGTCAAATACTGCAAATACGTGTTTGTCTTTATTGTGGATTCCATTGAACCAGTTAATAACAGCATGTGTGTTCTTCCATTGATTAAATTTAGTTTGCCTTTTTATCGTTGTAATGATTTTGTCAACAATCGTTTTGCTAACGATTCCTATTTCAGATTTAGCAGGGTTAATGAGCCTGCAAGTCGGTTTGTTGGTGAAGTTGTCCTTGTGGTCTTTTATTGTGATAAATGCCTGTTTCTCTGCTAGGTATTCTGCTCTGTTGTCTATCTTTAGATCCGTTGCGATCGCTTTTGCTTCTTTGTTTACGTTGGTAGTAATGTTCGTTTCAGCCTTTTTGTATGTAGCAGTGATGTTATTCATTAGTAATATATCGTGTTCTTCCTTGTTAAGCTTGTAATAATTTCTTGTTTCATCGGCAGGAATAAACGCTTTTTTAGATTTTCTGAAATTATTGAACGCCGACAACAAAGAACAGGCAACAAAACAATGCAATTGCCGCTCCAAAATAAACTGCCCTCTTGACAACAAATGCTTGACAACCAGCATAAGATATAATGCCAACGTAACCACACCTGAGGACGCAAACGGCCACAACTACATCGGCCTTACTGAAGGAGCATTCAAACATCGTTTTACGAAACATAAGTCGTCATTTACCAACAGAAAATATGAAAATCTCACTGAGTTGTCTAAATACATCTGGTCATTAAAAGATAACGGAAAATCATTCTTCGTCAAATGGTCAATTCTATCAACGGCAGTGCCATACAACAACATATTGAAAAAATGCCATCTCTGTTTAGAGGAAAAATTTTTATAACCTTTTACAAAAACAAGAACTTATTAAATAGAAGATCTGAGCTCATTTCTAAATGCAGGCACGAAAACAAATTTTATTTGAAAAATTTCTAGGAATTAGATAAAACATAAATAGAACAATACCATATAGTAATTTACTACGGAAACAAACAATAGCATATAATAATTTACTATGGAAACTAACATAGCAGCAAATAACAATAGAACAGCAATTTAATCAATAGGCGTGTAAACTTTTATCATGTATATATCTTTGGTGAATTTAGAAATGTTTTTTATATGAATGAAACCGTCTGAGGAGCGCTACAGCGCGAAACTTCGAGTAACGGAGAAAACGTCTCTTTTCTTATTTTATATCTATACAGCTCTGCTTACCGGTATTGAGCACTATATTGATGTTTTGCTCTTAATAAATAAATTTATTTATTTATTAAATCAACATTATTATTATTATATATATATATATATATATATATATATATATATATATATATATATATATATATATATATATATATATATATATATATATATATATATATATATATATATATATATATATATATATAATAAAGAAGTCAAAGACTACACATTTTGATACTGTTACTTAAAGTTTCACGCTTTATGCGATCCTCAGACAGTTAAAACTAATCAATAAAATACATTATACATCATAATTAAACTTACAAAACGCGGCTATTGTTAAATAATATAAAGGCTATTGTTTTGTTAGATGCGATAATTCTTTGTAGTTATTTCCTATGCGGTAGTTAGTTATTACAGATTATGTTTTAGTGGATTTATAATTAGAAAAATAAAATTTATTTTCATGCCTACACTTAGAGATTAATTCTGATTTTTTATTTAATAGTTCTTTTTTTGCGCATATTATATGGTACTTTTCAGCTAAGCATAACTGGCATCTCTTTGATTTGTTGCTATATGTCTTGGCTGTAGATAGTGCAGTCCATTCAATTTGGTATTCAATGGCTTCATTTTTTAATTCCCAAATATATTTTGACAGCTGAGTGTTGTTCGTTTGTTTTTCATGTCTGAATGTGCTCATGTGCTGTGTGTGGCGTGTCTTGAATGTTCCTTCTGTAAGGCCGATGTAATTCTTTTCCACCTGGTCTCCTGTCGTGACTTTTGCATTGTAAATTACGCTTTCCATTAGACATTTGTTATTAAAGGGGCAATTTCCTTTTACGCGGCAATTGCATAGTTTGGTACTTTCGGTGTCATCCTTTTCTGTATTGATTAGATTTTTGTTGTGATTAGTGATTATCGTTTTCATATTTGAAGTGCAGCTGCAAAAGATATTAGAGAAAGTAATTACCAACGTAAAAAATGTAACCAAAGTAAACCAATGGAAAAATTCTTCCTCTGTAATAAATTGGTTTAAGGCATTAAAAAACAAGCAGCAGCTATCCTTTATGACTTTCGACATAGAAAGCTTCTATCCTATGATCTCTGAAAAACTATTGAAAAAGGCAATCATTTTTGCTCAAAACTGCACTCCGATATCGGACAACGACATCAAAATCGTCATGCACGCGAGGCAGTCGGTCTTATTCAACAAAGGAGTAGCATGGACAAAGAAAGACCATTCCAATCTGTTTGACGTAACAATGGGAAGTTACGACGGAGCAGAAATATGCGAATTAGTGGGGCTTTTTATATTAGACAAACTTGGGAAAGTATATGGTGACAATAACATTGGCCTTTACAGAGATGATGGCCTGGCAGTCATGAAAAACAAGTCCGGTCCTCAAGCCGAAAGGTGCAAGAAAAGAATTACGAAAATTTTTAAGGAAATTGGCCTAAAAATCACAACAAAAACTAACCTTAAATCCGTCGACTTCTTAGACATTACTTTCAACTTAACCAATGATACCTTTCAGCCGTACAGAAAACCAAACGACCAACCTATATATATCAACACTAAATCTAATCACCCACCAACAATCTTGAAACACATCCCATTAGCAATCAATCAACGAATTTCCGATTTGTCGTCAAATGAAACCATTTTCAAAAATAATAAACCTACATACGAAGACGCCTTAGTAGCTAGTGGCCATGAAACAAACTTCGACTACCAACCAAGAACCACACCATCAAACAATAAAAAAAGAAACCGACGCAGGAAAATTACTTGGTTCAATCCACCCTTTAATAAAAGCGTTAAAACAAACATCGGCCGAACATTTCTCAGTCTAGTCAAGAAGCACTTTCCGCCATCGCACACTCTACACAAAATTTTCAACTCAAACACACTCAAAGTCAGCTACAGCTGCACTTCAAATATGAAAACGATAATCACTAATCACAACAAAAATCTAATCAATACAGAAAAGGATGACACCGAAAGTACCAAACTATGCAATTGCCGCGTAAAAGAAAATTGCCCCTTTAATAACAAATGTCTAATGGAAAGCGTAATTTACAATGCAAAAGTCACGACAGGAGACCAGGTGGAAAAGAATTACATCGGCCTTACAGAAGGAACATTCAAGACACGCCACACACAGCACATGAGCACATTCAGACATGAAAAACAAACGAACAACACTCAGCTGTCAAAATATATTTGGGAATTAAAAAATGAAGCCATTGAATACCAAATTGAATGGACTGCACTATCTACAGCCAAGACATATAGCAACAAATCAAAGAGATGCCAGTTATGCTTAGCTGAAAAGTACCATATAATATGCGCAAAAAAAGAACTATTAAATAAAAAATCAGAATTAATCTCTAAGTGTAGGCATGAAAATAAATTTTATTTTTCTAATTATAAATCCACTAAAACATAATCTGTAATAACTAACTACCGCATAGGAAATAACTACAAAGAATTATCGCATCTAACAAAACAATAGCCTTTATATTATTTAACAATAGCCGCGTTTTGTAAGTTTAATTATGAGGTATAATGTATTTTATTGATTAGTTTTAACTGTCTGAGGATCGCATAAAGCGTGAAACTTTAAGTAACAGTATCAAAATGTGTAGTCTTTGACTTCTTTATTATATTTACAGCTCTGTCAACTGACATTGAGCACCGTTTTACTGCTATTAGATAATATCTAATACTATATATATATATATATATAATATAAATATATAATGCTGTCCTCAAATACCCAATCGATATATGTACTTGGAATTACAGTATGGCGTGAAACTTGACGTTGTGAGAATACAACCTTGAAAGTCCATTACGAACTGTCCATAACTGTTCATAGAGTTTGTGAACTGTTCATGAACTCATAAACTTTGTTTCAAAATGGAATCTTTTCAGGTCTATGAAGAAAGCCGTAGTTTGAGGTTGATAATAGAGCCTCAAGGTCTGATAATTCTCAATGAATGTCACACGAAATAGCGAGTTTGATAATTGTTTTATTATTCATCACTTTATTATGCAAGGAAACAAAAGTTTGAACATAGCAAAACTTAGTTAAAAGTCCGTCTTTTGTATCTTTTTCACTTTTTTCCTGACAAGTTATAAACTAATTAATTAAATGTTGCAATAAATTGCTTACCGATAGTTATCTGTGTTGAGGCTTTTGTACGCCTTTCTAAACTACAGATTCTCCCATTCTACTTCAGATAAAGTAACAAGCCTTTCATTTATCGCATCCTGCTATTTTCAGATTAGTAAGCAAACCCAAACAGTTCTAAACAAATTTCTACATCAGGAAACTAATGTGATGATTGACATTGATGTGACGTAATAGGTGGGGATAATAAACCATTCGAAGCTATTATCGCATCATGACGTCATATCGAAGCTATTATCCGAAGTCACTGCTTCACAACATCGAACATTAGCAACTATTTGCATTCTATTAGCTAAGATCAAAATTGAGTTTTATTATGATATTATATTAAATTCCAATTGTATAGTATGCTGTCTTCTGTTGTAGTTCATGCACGAAGAGGGTTATAGTCAATACGGTATGATTGGGTGCACTCAACCGCGTCGTGTTGCAGCTATGTCTGTTGCAAAACGTGTCAGTGAAGAAATTTCATGTAAATTAGGGGATGATGTTGGATACGCCATTCGTTTCGAAGATGTGACATCAGAGGTAAGCTGCATTGCAAACAAACAAAAAACATTACAAATAGAAATATTCTTAACGAATATTTCTAAAAATATTCTTGAGACAGCAAAAGGCATCTACTTAAATTAGACAATAGAATTCCAGATACAGTGAAACCTGTATATAACAGGCAGTTACTAGAGGTAGATAAATTGATCATTATAGACAGGTGGCCTTCATATACAGGTTTGATTCAATAGAAAATACTATTTTAGACATTGCAAGAGTGACCACTATAAACAGGTGGCCGCTGTACAGAGGTGGCCGTTATAACAGGTTTGACTGTATAATGATATGAATCAAAAATTGATTGTCAATTGATAAATAATGTTTTCAGTCTAGAAATATTTTGTAAAATAATATTTCGTTGTCATCTTTATCAATTATAATGTTTATTTTAATCCGGAAGTAGATTTGTTTGCCTTTCAGTAGCACTTGAGAATTTTAATGGTCTGAATAGGTCGTGGAAAAGTAAATCACATTGTATACGGGAGCTCCTGCAAAACTAAACGGAAACCAAAAATGTACAAAGGAGAGGAATTTATTTAGCTAGTGTTGATGGATTTGTAGGCCTACATGTTTTACAATTTTATTTTTAGAAAACAATTATCAAGTACATGACGGATGGTATCTTACTCAGAGAATCATTGCGTGAATCTGACCTTGATCATTATAGTGTTATTATTATGGACGAGGCCCATGAAAGGTCACTCAACACAGATGTACTGTTTGGCTTACTGCGAGATGTAAGTATAATCAATGAGGATAAATGGAAGGGAACGAACCTGGAAAGCACAAAAGTAAACCAAAACCTATTTGAAAATTTCTTACAGAGGGTGCAATGCTAACTCTGTCATGATCAAAAGTGATGATTTTATGATAGCGGGCGTTTTTATGATATTTTTTGTTGACGTTTGACTAATATATCATAAAATATCAATTTTCTTCTGAATTTTCTCTTGCTGTCCGGAATCTAGAATTTCAGGATTCCTTTTTTTGTCAGACCCAGTTCACAGACCCTATGATTTGATAAGAATCTTTGAAGTAGTATTAAGGTCTGTCCTGTGAAAGATTCAGTCTTCTGGAATCCTAGAACATAATTTCAACATCCTGGATTTTTTGTAGCTCTAGCCATTCAGAATCTAGGATTCCAGGATTCCTACATCTATCGAACCCTGTCTGGTATGCAGACTAGTCCAAATGGTGCTCGATATTTTGAACTAATTTGAACTGATGTGCACTGGTAGCTCAGTGAAAATTGGAGCAATAATTATTTTAAGAAAATTTGTTCTAATTCACCCTGCTCTCCCCTATAATTATATACCCTTGAAGTATATAAAATGAAAATATATATTATTATCAAAATAAATAGTTATTTATTGTCGAATTATTGAAGATCTCTGTTATTTCTTTAGATTGTATCCCGTAGAAACGATTTGAAATTAATTGTAACCTCTGCAACTATGGATGCTACTAAATTTGCTCATTTCTTTGGAAACGTACCTGTCTTCAAGGTATGTAGGTATGTCTTCAAGGTATGTAGGTATGTCTTTATGTCTTCAAGGTATGTAGGTATGTCTTTATGTCTTCAAGGTATGTAGGTATGTCTTTATGTCTTCAAGGTATGTAGGTATGTCTTTATGTCTTCAAGGTATGTAGGCTATTACAGTATTGTAAGATTAATTGCCACGAACTTCTGTTATGAAGGGTTCAAGAAATATTTTTTATGGGATTCTAACTTTTCCACCCAAAATTTCTTAGGCCACTACATCATGTAAATGTTGTTACTGCTTTTTAGTTTAGAGGGATAGTTGTCATGAAAATGCGATAACAACTGGACATTTTTTCTCATTTTTTAAAGAAAAATTGTCCCACACAATTAAACGAATAAAAAGGGTTTGACCACTCAAGCTGTGATTGCATGCTTTGATAGGCTTAAAATGTCACTGTCCCTTGTGAAATCTACAAAACATTTCCGGCAACAAAAATTCTATCATATGACCCAAGGTCGCATCTGATTGGCCTTTCGCGAGTGGAATAATACGGGACAACTTTTAGTAGCCTCTAGGCTGCGTGCAGTGACTTTCAGTTTCATAGAGCAGAACATGAGATAGAGGCTCTCACCTAACATAAACCTTTGTTCAACCTATTAGAGATTTATTAAATATGTTTTTTCAATTTTTATTTCCAGATCCCAGGCCGTACATTTCCTGTTGATGTATTATTCAGTAAAAATGTTGTTGATGACTATGTCGATGCTTCTGTTAAACAATGCCTTCAAATTCATTTATCACCTACTCCAGGTAGGTAACACAATCAAGTGAATCATCTTATACTATTGTCACAATGAGCTATTCATGAACAGTTCATGAGTCTCAGAGGTAGAGTTGTTGTGATCAATTGTTGTTATGTTGGCAATAAACAAACAAAATATTTAATATTTGTGCTTCAATGGCATATTCGTCAAATCTTTTTCCCCAAAAATGACCTTTTAAACTGGTATATAACAGGATTGAAATGATCTAGAATCAATCAGTAATTAACTTAGACCCAATCCCACGAAAAAATTACCAAAAAGTGCGCACCTGAACTATTCTCAAGCCTTTTTTGTCAAGATTTAGTAGGGTTATGTAGAAACAGAAACGTGTAAATTCTGTTTCAACCGATTTTCAAAATTATTTCTTTATTTGGTACCTTTGTACATTTACTACAAATCTACTGACAGCTTTTTAATTGTAAGGAAACATAAATAAAGAAAGTTATTGCAACAAATGTTAATCAAACAAAAATGTTTACGGTCACGTGCAGTTTCAAAGGTGAATCACTTTTTTATTTTGCATTTTATTTAAAAAGCTTGTGGTATATTTGTAGTACTGTAGATGTGCCAAGGTACCAGAAGAAAAAAGAGTTTTGGAAAGCAATTGAAACATATTTGTGTTTCTAGATGACCAACTTTATCTTGACAAAAAGGCCTGGAACTAGTTCAGGTGCACATTTTTTCATAACTTTTTCTTGGAATTGGCTCTTTTTTCTTGGAATTGGCTCTTTTTTCTTGGAATTGGCTCTAAGCTAGTTACTGATTGATTCTACAGCATTTTCCGTCTATTTATATACCAGTTGAAAATACTCACTTTTTGGGTAAAATATTGGACGACTGTGCTGTTGTACGGACGACCTAACGTACACCACTGTCTAAAACACAAATAAAAGTTTTAAAAGGTATATGTGACTATGTGTGATAAAACTCTGATTTCCAAATTTCTTCGTCTAAAAACAAATATACATTTGCTGACTTTTTATTTTCATATCAAATACCGGATAGGGCAGGCATACTGATTTTAAAGAATATTTTCATTTCTCATTTCCAGGTGACATTCTTGTTTTTATGCCCGGTCAAGAAGATATTGAAGTGACATGTGACTTGGTATCAGGTAACTCGAGTTCTACTTGACAGATTTGTTTATAAATAATTGAACATTTTTTCCTTTAGGTAATTGATGTAATTACTATTATACCTGTATCCACGTGTTTGACAGGAACTCTAATTGTTGACACTTACAACGATGATGATGATAACACTTCTTAATCCCACTATTTATTTATTTATACTCATATAGCCAGTCAATTGATCTACTTGCTGCCCCCTTGCGAATAACAGGTCATCAAAATTTGGGGCCAGTTAACTTTCACAAACTGTTCATGAACTTCTGAACTATTTTTCGCAGGGTTGTATACAGATTTCGCTTGGAAAATTGCTATCAAAATATATGTTGTTGACGTATATAAATATATTTACATCAATTAAATATCTGTTATTTTTGTTTCTTCTTCAGAGAGGCTGGGTGAACTTGACGATGCACCTCCCTTGGCAGTGTTACCTATGTATTCACAATTACCTTCAGACCTTCAAGCAAAGATATTTGAAAAGGCACCGGATGGTGTAAGAAAATGTGTGGTTGCAACAAACATTGCAGAGACGTCTTTAACAGGTAAATTGGATTTAACCAGAAATTGACAAGAAAACAATTAAGAACAATGCAGAAAATTCATGTCTAAGATGGAGTGGGATACTTCAGGTATATCCAGTTAGTCAGGTCAACGTTGAATCTAATGACTGTAACAGTTTCAACCTCAGCGCACCCGGCTCCAGACTTGTCTGTCAAAGTGTAGTTATGATTTTCAAATGGATAATAGATGCACCAGAGGTTACTTTGTCATCTAAACAGCCTGAGACTATTCCTGCAAAGTATATTAGTAGTCCTACATAAGGACGACAATCTAATGAAAAGCAAAGTAGATCGCAAGATGTGGAGTCTCATCGACGCTCTACATGTTGTAACTAATCGTCGTATATAATAGTTTAAATGTATATTGTGTTTCTGTAACGAATAATTAATTTGTAATAGTATCGATCTACTGGTTTCTCCGCATAGAAAGGGGGGGGGTTGTTGCATCTTGTGATGCCTTATTTCCATGTCAACCTCGTTTATATATATAGTTCTGTCTAAGCTATGAACTTGTCATCATCTGTCTTCTAAAGAAGAAGAAGAGTAATTTAGTTTATTAACGACATGGGCCATACAGTTTACATCGTGAGTATAGCTTACATTGGATAGAATGAAGAAAATAAAATTTTCTGTTTAATTGTACTGCTTCTTCATGTCAGGGAAAATAAGCTATAATTTAATTGTGATTGAATATAAAATGCTATTGTAATGCTATTATAATTATTTACAGTGATTGATATAAATCATTTTTTACAGCCTCTTTGAAATAATGTCTAATATTTATATATAACAATGTGAGGAATATTTATGTAGAAGTTTTGATACCCGCAAAATGAAATTCCGCTTTCCATGATCAGTTGTCACAGATGGTAGATGAGGTATCAGTTTTCTTCTTGTGCCGCACATTGAGGATTTCGAAGTGATAATAAAGGGTTGCTACATACTTGCCATGTTTGTATTCATATTTACTAAACGAGAAAATGTTGGGAGACACGAGTGAAGCGCTAAAAAATTACGAGCTCTGAGCGAGTGATTTTTAGCTTCTCGATTGTCTCCCAACATTTTCGAGTTTAGTAAATATGAATACAAACATTTGCAAGCATGTGGTAACCCTTTTCTAAAATAAAACAAATGTCGGAATCTCATTCGACGGCGAATTTTCAATTTATGAATTCACAATTTAAAATTCAATTTCAATTCATAAACCAAGCAAAGAGAATCCCACAACAAGATAGATGTTGTCGAATAAAGAAAGACATATACAAGAACGTCTGTAATATAAGTGGTACAATAGTTCTTTAGCAAATTAATGGGTTTACCTTGAAACAGCGACGTAGCCTATAATTGTCTTTCATTTCTGTGTTTTTATTTTGCATGTTACACGACCAATAACTCATTTACCACGCTTTTCAATAAATATAAGCATCTTGAGCTAAATGTCGTTTTGTAAATCGTAGCCATTATTGAGATAGTTATTGGATTGTTATCAAAAGTTATAAATTCTGTATTTTATCACAGATCAAACTTTTGAAACTTTTGAAGTTTTCGGAGCCATGTTTTACGCTAGTACCCTTGTCAAGGACTTTGCTCCAAGATTTTTGGCTAGTGGGACATAATAAATCTGGTTTTCATTCAATGAGACATCTGGTAATGCTTATGTTTAAAATACCAGAATGAATTGAATTATAAAGAGACATATGATAAATTTCTGTGCATTGAAAATAAACAGGCAGCACAATGAATTAGTGAAAGTCAAAATCCAAATATTTATATGTGGTAACTTAAACCATATTGGACACCAGGAAAAGTAAACTTTGTGCTTACAACAAATGTTTTGTCTTGAAATTTGCTGTTTATCTTTTGTTACTGCAGTATTAATTTGTATTTTATCATGTTTTTTATATCTAATATTTTAGTGGATGGTATTATGTTTGTTGTTGATGCTGGTTACTGCAAGTTGAAAGTTTATAACCCAAGAATTGGCATGGATGCGCTTCAAGTATATCCAATTAGTCAGGTAAGCAGGCATTATCTCAACGTTGTCATCATTTTGTAAATAGCTTAGCTAAATTTACCTATCAATTTTACGAAACGGCGTTATAATACAGTTGATGTTATGTTCTAACAATAACTGCCTGCCCTTAATCACAAATAAAAATACTTTGAGTCAATGAACTGCTCTTCAACTTCTCTGTGATAATAAAAGAGTACTATAAAAAATATAAATTTCTATAGTAATCAATTTAAACAAGCAAGGTTCAACGACCTAACCTAGCATTCCTCTTCACTCTACGGCATGTTTTCCAATTCAAAATTACCAGCAATTTCATCAATCACAAATCAGTGCTAAAGGTGCAGAAGTTTGCAAATCTTTGTAAAAGCTAACATACATAAAGACTATAATAGAAACTTGAAGACTGGACAATGTTTTAATGTTCAAATTAACAGGATAATGTTTGATACTGTTTCAGCCATTGCAAGAGTGACCACTATAGACAGGTGGCCACTGTATAGAGGTGACCGTTGTAACAGGTTTGACTGTATGTCACCTCTATAGTTGAATCTAATTTTGGAGCTGTTATCTGCTAGAATAATATTATTAAAGTTTTTATATACCATTTATGTTCTAGGCCAATGCTAATCAAAGATCTGGTAGGGCAGGTTGCACAGGTCCAGGGTTAGTATAATAGGTAGTATTGTTTCTCTAATACACTGTATAACCATTACTTTGAAGACCTCATGAAGTTTTCATAATAATAACTTTTCAAAATTATTAGTCACCAACTAAGGTACTACTGTATTCGATGATTTGCATTCCAATTGGTTGCTCAATTGTTCACTATTTTCTCGTAGTGAACACGGGTAAGTTCCCTTGCAAATTTCAAATAGTAAGCTATTTGCAAATGTTTTGAATCAATTTGATACAAGAGTCTTATAATTTACATTCCCAAGAAAACAAATACGCAACAAAATATTAGATGAAGATGTTTAATGTTAGGCTATGCTATGCAATCGCGATTTTAATCACTACAGGCAAAACGAATGTCGGATCATTTTACTTTTTTATTAAATATTCAACTTACCTTTAAATAAAAATTCAAATGGAATATTTACAATGCGATTAATGATTTCATATACAATACTATGTCACGTAATTTATGTCACTATGCGTCAGAGTAAGTGAAATTCAAATTCAACATTTGGTAACATTTCTTCATAATTATGAATTGTTTTAATTTCAATCTCAATCGGACAAGGTGGTTCTCAGAATACTAAAATCTTTGTGACATTATGCCTGCAATTAGGCCTACTGCTAAATCTGCTGCATACCATACAGTGTAGTGCAACGTTGTTTATATTGCTTTCCCGGTGCAGGCAAAACTTGCAATAATAAGCAGGTTGTGGTATTAACGATTGAAATGATATAATTGAACTCGAAGCTCTTTGGATATTTACCTGCTTTCGATGTATGCAGGGTCCGACAAAAGGTTCATCTTTCTGGAATCTTCTCTAGAGGCATTTAAACATTTTCTTCTCAATTTTTTTGTTTATGTTTAACCAATAAATCATTAAAAATCACCGGATTCCCACTTTTGTGGAAACCTTGCTGCATGAGCTATCTACGGACATGGCCTCATGTGCCAAAAATTTGTTCCCCGAAAAGAAGTGAACCCTTAACCTGTGTATTATGTTCCAAAACCTTATCTGCTACACTAACATCCATTTTTATTTCCAGATGAAATTATCATATATTGTTTATAAATTTTTCATTTCAATAAAAAGGCCAATCGACAAAAGTGATAGATTTTCATTAATATTGCTATTGACCTTTTTATTGAAATTTTTACATCAAGAAGATATTTTTATATTTTTAGCTTCTATTATTTTCTCTCTTTTTTTAGCCAAGCCTACCGTCTCTACACAGAGAGTCAATACAAAAATGAGTTACTTCAAATGACTGTACCAGAAATCCAACGTACAAATCTATCAAATGTTGTTCTGTTATTGAAATCTTTAAATGTTGAAGATTTATTAGAGTTTCAATTTATGGATCCACCGCCACAGGTAATTGTGACATGTTGTATTACAGTCAAACTTACTTCATATCCCTGATGCTGATATTAAGTGGAACATCCCCTGTGAAACGAGTTCATGAACAGTTCATGAACGGTTAATCAGTTCATGAACGGTTCATGAACAGTTTTTCATGAACAGTTCATAAACCAGAAATCATAAACACAAGGTTCATGAACACGTTCATGAAATGGTATATGAAATGTTAATATTAAAACCATTCCTCTCAAGTTTATGAACCGTTCATGAGGTTCATAGAAATATGAGAGTTTGTATCGAGTTTGTGTTTACTTTTTCGTGGGGCTATTAAGCAATATGGGATATGGAATGGGGATAGGTATGTTGAGAATCTATTTTTTTAATTTAACATTTTTCCACAAACTGTGTAAGCTAGCAGCTTTTTTACTGTAGTTGGCAATATTAGTAATACTCTCCAACGATTGCAGTCAAATTGCAACATTAAAATCTTCTTTTTTTTTATTTCAATGTTTTTTGCAATTAAGTTTAATAATTTCTGATGACATATATTAATCTTATTTCAATTTCCTGTTTTATTTTGTTATTATTTATTATTCAATTAACTTCAATCTACTATTATAATGATTATAATTCAACTTGATGGAAAATTTTGGGAACGGAGAGATATTCTCCATTCCATCAAGTTAGAATTTACCAGCAAATGTGATGTTAATAATTAAAAGTCAAGTCCTAATTAAACAATTTTGTGTTATGTGTAAATTCGAATAGTTTGAATGTAATGAAGATCACTTGCACTTATTCAGATTATATTTTATTTTATACCATAAATATTCCTCTTAAATTCTCAAAATATAATTCCCATTTAGTATTTTTATTTGCTGACCTGGCTGGCTGTGCTGCTTTCTTCTTTTGACGCAATTTTCCAACTACAGTGAAACCTGTATATAACGGCCAGCTACTAGAGGTAGATAAATTGACCACTATAGACAGGTGGTCTTTATATACAGGGTTGATTCAATAGAAAATACTATTTTAGACATTGAAAGAGTGACGACTATAGACAGGTGGCCGCTGTATAGAGGTGACCGTTATAACAGGTTTGACTGTACTCTATATTTTCAGGACAATATATTATCATCGATGTATCAGCTATGGATTTTAGGAGCTCTTGATAACACAGGATCATTAACTAATCTTGGACGTAAAATGGTTGAATTTCCTTTAGATCCTGCTCAATCAAAGATGCTAATTGTGTCATTAGAAATGGAATGCAGCGAAGAAATGTTGGTATGTTGTCAGAAGGGGTGGGGTTTAAGCTGGAAATGTTGCTCCGAATCATGAATGGTCACTCCTGCAAAATATGTGTTGAGTTCATGAACTTTGTAAACATTTCAGTTGTTCATCAACTGTTCACAAGCACCTTATAAACAGTTCATGGCACCTTCACCTATTCATCATCATTATCATCATCATCATCATCACGTTGTGAAAAAAGCTTATCATGTAAAATATAAAATAGTTAAGAAATAAATTGTTAGACTACATTGTTGACAAATTCAAAATTTCATGAATGCTCTCAAAACCTAGTGTCTTTTTTTGATTTCATCCTGTTACAAGTTGATATTTTGTTGGTTTGAAATCATAATAAGTATACCATGTTTTCTTTCTTGTAGACAATTGTTTCTATGCTTTCTGTGCCTTCCATCTTTTTCCGACCAAAAGGAAGGGAGGAAGACAGCGACAATGCACGCGAAAAGTTTCAAGTACCAGAGAGTGATCATCTTAGTTACCTTCATGTCTATCAGCAATGGAAGTCAAACAGGTAAGAGACGTTTCTTGATCAAGGGACCATCTGCAAAGTAGATGCTATGTTGAGGATGGCTTCTGCGAAAAACGGTTCAGGGGTTCATGAAGAGTTTATGAACAACAAAGACAAATTTTTAAAAATGATGAGGACGGGCTTACAAAATCAGTTTATATGCAGAAGGAGGGGATCCAAAAGCATACAGCTGCGCACAGGGGGAGGGGATATCAAATATGGGACATTTACGAACTACTACTTTATTATTGGCCCCTAAGCAATTTTCATACGCCTTTCTTGTGTCTCATGAGTCAATACTTGTGTTTATGTAACCATATTGCACATAATTATTAACGTTATATCGTTGGTCTGAACAAGAATGAAATAACAGTTGGTCTATTGTCATTGTTCTAGTTATTCTGGTATATGGTGTGCTGAGCATTTTATTCATGTCAAAGCAATGCGAAAGGTAAACCGATAATACCAATACAATGATTTGTGTATATATTTTCATAATAGACAACTAATAGAGGTAGATACACTGACTGATATATGCAAGTGGCCTTCATATACATCTTTGATTCGATAGAAAATACAATTTTAGGCATTGCTAGAGTGACCACTATAGACAGGCGGATGCTGTATAGAGGTGACCCTTATAACAGGTTGGACTATTTTGAACTGGAAGCTGCAAAGTAATATCAAGAAATATGAACCAACATAGGAAATCTGGCAAGTTGATCATCCCAATGAATGTGCAATAAATATCGATAAAGACACAGTAAGGTTTTCCCTCAACACACAGCCGTCAGTGCTCAATTCAAGATATTACAGTGTGAAAATGTCATGTGAAGGCCATCAAAACAGAATGAATTTCACACTCTTTTTCATGATTGTGGTGTCAATGGCGATGGCAGGCCTTCATTCTTGGTCACTGCACTCCTTCAGTTAATTGTACTTGTAGAACAAATAAAAATAGATTGGTATATTTTTTTCTTTTTATATAGGTCCGTGAAGTGCGATCTCAATTAAAAGATATTATGTATCAATTGAAAATGGAATTGAAATCCTGCGGCAATGAATGGGACCTGATAAGGAAATGCATTTGCTCTGCTTATTTTCACCAAGCAGCGAGACTCAAGGTATAAATTGGTAATCTCAAAATAACAGAAAAGATAAAAATTGTGAAAGCAAAAGTATATTGAAGAGGGTTTTCAAAGTTCTGCCACAAAAAATAGATTTCAAAACTTTTCACTTGAAACATTTTAAAGATTTTTGTAAACATTCAAATTGAGTTGGAAAGTGCAAGTGTTTTGAAATTTATAATTTATTTGAATCCTTTTTAAATTTGAGTTTAAAGAAACTATTTAAATTTATGTACGAACATTTCATGAAAAGTCTATGATTAACTGGTCATTTAGCATCCGTGGATTTTCGTGAGCTGTTTGTAAGGCTAGGGTTATATGGACGCACCGAACTCAATTGATTCATTCATTCGAATTAAATCTCATGATAGCGCGCTTCGTATAACATCATTCGGTTCATCAACATTCCTCAAAAAACATCAAGTGCGTCAAGCTAGCTCCGCACGTCAAGCCTTGACGTGCGGAGCTCTTCTCCATGAATTAAATTCATCGCCGCGTTATACGAGCGAGCTATCATCGCACCGAACTAAATACATTCCACTCACGGTGCCGTGACTGAGCTCCGATATTTACCTTATATGGCAATAAACCGGGGGATGTACAAATCATAAATCATTTTAAAGAATGTTTCCATGGCAATGCGATGGAAAGAACATCGCTTTTGGGAAGTTGTTATGGTGACTTGTTTATATGATTGAAAGATGGCTGACAGGGAAGCTGATGTTTTCCAAAATCATGATTTAAAAGATTTAAAAACGCTTTCTTCTAGTCAATCACAATGCATCAGCACTAGAATTGGGGTCGCTTTTATCATAATACGTTATCTAAATGGAAATTCGCATTCAATTTGCTCTGAGTACTATGCCTTGCTAGAACAAAAACTGTCTCCCGTAAAAATGCTTGCAAACCTTCGAGATTACTACTTCATACAAGTTTCAAACTATAGATAGGCAAAATAGAACGAAAAAATCGCTGAAAATGAAAAATAATGCAAACAAAACACTCTGGTTTCAAACCATGCGGCATAATTCCAAGAAAACTACTTCCTATCACGTGACATTTTGGCCAGTTTTTAAAGATCGTCGACATATGGTTCGTCTGTATAACCCCAAATGCGAATTTAATGCTATTCGGTGTCGCACCTAATTCGAATTGAGTTCGGTGTGTCCATATAACCCTAGCCTAAGGTATTCATGAACAGTTCATGAACTGAAAACATTTTTTGCACGTGCTTGGTTCAGATAGTTCAAGCTTTTTAAATCTATCTCAGTCTTATTCGAAATTTTACTTATTTGTTTAGGGTATCGGTGAATACGTCAATTGTCGTACTGGAATGCCATGTCATCTTCATCCAACGAGTGCGTTATATGGCATGGGATACACTCCCGATTATGTTGTATACCATGAACTTGTCATGACAACAAAGGTATGTTATGTAGTCTATTGTTATAATTGTTTTGGTTTACAGAATTAAAATATATGTTAGCTTGATTTGAATAGTTACTGTAAGCACTCTCATTAGGCTGCACATCAGTGTAGATAATATTAATATATAATTTCCCTTTGCTTGCCTGTAAAAAAAATACATCTTATGGTTTATTTTTTACAAATAAAAAAATGAATGAATGAAAAATGAATATAATTATTGCATTGTTAATCCCAGGACTCTTAAGTTTCATAATATTTGTGTAATTTGATAATTTCATTTTATCAACAGTAATCACATTATCATTGACACATATAAATCTCTCATATCTGTCTGTTATATACAGGTTTTACTTTAATATATTGAATCAGCCCTGTATATAAAGGCCACCTGCATATGGTGGTCAATTTATCTACCTCTCATATTTGTCTGTTATATACAGATTTCATTTTATATTAGCTTTGCAATATTTACTCTTCTAAAGACACACATTCATTAACCAAACACTTTGATTATGTGGACAGTTTTAGAGCAAAAACTCTACTTAAGCCTCGAGAGACTTTGGATTAGATAAGGCTCTGTTTGCAAGGAGGGTGCATTACCTGGGTAGGTGAGACAATTACGTAAACAGAACTTTGCTTTGTAAACAGAAGGCACATGAACAATAGGCTCACCGTCCTAGTAAACAGGACCTGAGGAGGGATGTAACCTCTATGAATTGTAAGCATCTTACAATTGAGATCAACTATACCATGTTCAGTGTTTAAGATTGCATTTCTTATGATAGGATATCTTAGGATGTTATATCACTTCAAAGCCAGTCTCTGCCCCTTTCCGCGTTGCACTCAATTATTTCAATTTACTCTACAGAGATATTGTTATTTACGTAACGTTTCTTCCCCAATCAATTGCAGGAGTATATGCAATGCGTAACTGCAGTTGATGGTCATTGGCTTGCTGAACTAGGCCCCATGTTCTTCTCAGTCAAAGAATCAGGAGTTTCACGACAGGTAATGAATGCACCATTTAATTGGCCTGTGAAAATTTCATGAACAGTCAATGGACGCCAAGAAACGTGATTATTCGTAAAGTTTAGAAGAGTGATTGATATGGGCGGCTTCTGTACCAAGGCAATATCATCTTACTTGTTTTTTTTACTTTATAACTGACTGTTATATGTAAGTGTTTCACAGTTTATATTGTACTGAAATATGGTGTATACTATTGTGTTCTCTATCATTCCACCACAAGACCATTGGAACTATTTCGGATACGTCCTGCTTTGAAACAGAAATTATGGTTTTCTTAATTAATTTTGACTTCAATAATATGTTGTAGGAAAAGCGACGTAGGGCACAAGAAGATTTAAACACAATGGAAAACGAAATGACATCCGCAACAGAAGAGTTGAAAGTTAGAAAACAAGAGAAAGATGCAAAAAGTACACCAACTCCAAGGTAATCAAATATTTAATATTGCAATTGCTATATCATATTAGATATTGGAGTTAGCGTGTTGAGTCTTGGGTTTGATTGGTTGGCTTCAGCAAAGGTATTCAGACATTAAACGTACACACTCATGTAGACATTAATTGACCAACCAACCGGTGCAAAAAGCTACCAGCTTACCCGGTTTGTGGAATATTAACAAATCAAACCAAACTACCATGGTGTAGATACCATATTTGACGATTATAGACCTCTAGCAATTATTACAGAGATATTCACCTGGAGCTAAGTCATGAAGAGACCTGAATGCAAGCAAACATATAATTACAAATAAATATAATATGAGGTAAACACATGTATGCGAGTGTGCTCAATGTTTGTTAAAACAGAACATAATATAGAATTGAAACAAAGATGAGGCAAAAGCCTTTTCTGTTACTTGGAGTTTCACACGTTTATTTTGCGATCATCAGACGGTTTGTCTCATATTTGTTTCAGTAAATCTATTCTATAATTATACATATTTTGAAAGTATTTAAAAGTATTTGAAAGAAAATATGATACACTATGCAATTAATGTGTATGGTACGTCTCATCTTTGCCTCTTATTCTAATTATTACTTTACACGCAATTAATTTGGATTTTTTCAACATTTTAGGGCTAATATTGCAACACCTGGTAGAAAAGCAGTTGGAACACCAAGAAGAACTCCATCTAGATTTGGATTGTAAAATCCAAGCATTCATTTTATTGATAAGTTTCATACTACATAATCAGTATTACCAACCACAAACCTCAACAGACCATTGATCATGTGTTTGGGTATTGTGCAAACCATAATACAATGGTACAATACACAAGAGTACATATTAAAATAGGATGGGGCACGTAAAGACTGAAAGTGTTATTTTGTAAATAAAACTTTGCATTATATTTCATTATTAATACTTCAAAAATGTAAAATATTTTTTCATGTCATAATGTAACTTATTTACAATACAATTAAAATTGCCTCTTTTCTTCAATCACTATCTAGATAGCAAAACAAAACCATCAGTTCATGAAAACAGTTCTTGACCCTTTCATCAATTAAATTCTAAAAAAGTTCATGAACATCAATGACATTTTACATGAACTCTTCATTGCTAGCAACTCCCCTGCTACCTACTTTATTCTCTTCTCCGTATTCAGTGATCAAAAATATGTTCATTTACATTTACCTCAGTGGTCCGACAAAATGAGAATCCTGGAATCCTAGATAATCTAGCCTGCTTGCAGACTCACTGTCAAAATGTAAAATTGGTAATAAGTAGTCTAATATTTACCAAGTTTTCATTTTGACAGCGAGTCTGATGCTAGATTCAAGAAGGCTGGATATTTTGTTGAATGGGGGCCATTTCACCCTACCAGGGGACTATTACAGAAAATATTTTCCACAAAGCTTAAAAAAATATCAAAAGTTTCTCAAACAGGCAAAATGTTCTTCCCTGACGATGGGTTGTGGCCCCAAATCCCCTTTGGAGCCACCCCTGCGTTGGTAGGATAAACTCGAATCGAATGCAGCATTGCATAAAATTGAAAACTTATTCACATTAGAAAATTGTAAAGTTTCCTAATTATTCTACAAAAATTATAACATTTTCCAGTAAACAGTTTGAAAAAAGGAACATCTTGGAAATATTATTTACAATCAAATATATGTTTGATGTTATCAAAGGCATTCTTCAATATAAATTATTATTGACAAGGCGTATCTAATATATATACGTTCAAAATTGCCTCCTGTTCTAGATGGACCCGTCATGTAAACAAATATTACAAAATGTTGATGTTAGCTATCTATGTTGATACCAGTTTGTTTATTAGTTGGTGTAAAACCATTATATGACACCGGTAAAACAGAAGACGAAAAGGCTCTTTTATGACCTGATTTACTAGCTTTATTATTCTCTAAATTTAACGAATGGTGCTGTTGTAAAGAAACATCCTCATCGTCTCTGGATATAAATCCATTTCTACTATTATGAAGTGATAATTTAGAAGATAATTTTTCTCTTCCATGAGTAATATGTCCAACCGGTAAACAAGCTTTATTCAATTCATAACGAGCACGTTTTAAAACATACCACATTAGTCCTAAGCTTATAACTAATTGTAAAGCAAATATAATATAACCGCTAGCTCCTTGTTGATGAATAACATCTTCCATGGTACGTAATGTTGATCCCATGTAGGTATTCAAAGTTTGTGTAGGAAATAAGCCCAAACCAGAGGCAATTAAACACTTCGACATTCCAATCTTTGTTATCTAGAGTATTCAGACAAAATATCATCAGAATGATTGAAACGTACGTCAGATACTAACAGGAATGCCTAGTTACGCTTATGGGAAGACCTCCTTTCCCTCAATTAACTGAGTAGGCCTACATATTTGGAAATAGAGGAATAGTACGGGTGTCTTCGGTGGGGCAATACCTTTGTCACGACCTGGAAATATAATTTTGTTGTTGTTGTCTGGGGTTAGGGACATATCAGGGTGGATTTCCTGATGTTTAATACTATTTTGCTTTAGCTTAATTTTAATCGGTTGTGATGTGCGGCCGTCATGCCCACAGCCGTAATTATATGCTTCTGACAAGGGGGATTTGGTCAATTTTGCCCAAGAAAATGGGCAATTTACCAGAAAAAAGGCATGGAACATATATCTAGGAGCTATCAGTACAATAAATCCTTCTCATAATCCCCTCACCAGGACTTACGGTTGTGGTAATGCAGTTGATGTCCTGGTCTCCTGCTAGGGTTTAGTCTGCGTTACAGACCGCGAATCATCCACAAAAGCATAGGATCTATGTGATTTGCGCAGTTCTCTGTCCAGCCACTTTTCAAAAACATAGAGTGGAAGCTTCTGATCGATGAATGGTAAATCTATTGTTCTTAGTGAATAAATTCATCACCTCTGTTCGATCAATTGATTGTCATAGCTACGAAGCCTATAATAGAACTTATTGCAATCATGTCAACTGAAGTGAACAAAGTAACGTGAGAATCCCGGTGAGAATCATCTTAATCTTGCATAATTATGTGACATCAATCTTATCCTGATACGAGGCCCGGACAGAGAAACCGAGCAATTCACACAGACCCTATTCTTTTGTGAATGAATCGCGGTCTGTAACACAGGCTAGCTAGGGCTGTGCTGCACGCATAATTCAATTAACTTAAATTAATTATGATTATAAGACAATGACATGCTTCACTGGCCTGCGTTACAGAACGTGATCCATTCACGAAAGAATAAGGTCTGTGTGAAATGCTCGATTTCTCTGTCCGGGCCTTGTGTCAGGATAAGATTGATGTCACATAATTATGCAAGATTAAGATGATTTTCACCGGGATTCTCACATTACTTCACATGATTGCAATAAGTTCTATTTTAGGCTTTGTAGCAATGACAATTAATTGACCGAACAGAGGTGATGAATTTATTCACCAAGAACAATAGATTTACCATTCATCAATCAGAAACTTCCGCTCCAGGTTATTGTAGAGCAGCTGAACAGAGAACTGAGCAAATCACACAGACCCTATTCTTTTGTGAATGAATCACGGTCTGTAACGCAGACTAATGCTTCCCATGAGTTTCTCATTTTTGTGTTTGCATAAACAAAGTTCTCTGTTCTTGAAATCAGAACAATCAAACATTCACAGTAGCTTTAAAAACAAATATTTAGCTTAACATCAGATCTCTGAATGACTTGGAAAAATAGTTAAACAAATACCAACAAAGGTAAAATACAATTTCCTGTTTTTAAATCAATAATAATAATAATAATACTTCATTATTGGTTGCATAAATGTTAACAATGGTTACAAATCACGTTGTGCGTCACTGGAGCGTATATATGTCACGGTCAGTCAGTTAAACAGCAGTGCCAAGTCAAAATCAGTGATGTAATTCAAGTTTTCAAAGTGGGATTTATATCAAAAACTGTGTTTGCTTTTGATTTGTAATATAATTCTTGTACCAACCTACCGCAAATAAACCATTTTGCAATCCAAATGGAATTGGTGTTAATCGAGTTAAAATAACAACACGAAAGCCACGACGACTTTCAACAACTTTTGTAATAGCTTGTAAATGTTCAGATTGTAATTTAGATTCCACAAAACCTCTTAAAAATCTTCTACAAACTAGTAAAGAAACAGCTACACCACATGAAACACAAAACACGACAGTACAAAGTCCAATTTGAAACCCATATAGATACCCAGCAGCAACATTTAATATGATATAGCCCCACATCATTGGAAAAGATACCAATGTAAACATAATAAGAAATAATAATATACTTAATGATTTATCAAGCCCTTCAAGCCAATGTAAAAAATCCCGTAAATACTGTCGACAAAAGAATGTTAATAGTCCGCCAGACAACAATAATAGTATGCAGCTTCCAGAAACATGAAGACATCGCGAATGAAATCCATTTCTCATACATTTACCAAATAATGTTGATTGTATACAGCTACAACGACTTTCGAATGCTTTTTCTATCTCTGCAGGTTCACCAAAACATTTTTGACCAGGTAAAGCTGAATCTTCATTTAGATCAATACAGACCGAGTCAATTGACTTCTTACTGTCATCCATCGTTGACAAAAAAAAACCAACTGAAATTAGCTTTCTCACGACGGTGTAAATAAGAACAAGGGTTAAATACCCGTTTAAAATAAAGCACCACCCACTGTTTCAGCAAAACGTTATTGCAATCGTGTTGCCATAGCAAGTTGAAGTAATAACGTCAAATCAACGTTTACACCACTCCACAACTTTGGAGAACTCAGGAGGTCACGAAAATGTCTAAACTTCGAGGTCATAAAACAAGCTAACGGGTTCAAATTTACTGATGAATTTGTCAAATTCATAAGTAATAATCCACCAAAAATAAGTGTTCTTGATTTATGAGTACTAATGTCGTGTTGTTTTCATGCTGTGGGTAATCAATTTTAAGTAAATATTGATCCAAACTAGACGATAAAAGTTAGAAGATTTCTCGTAGCTTCAACGCACAGCTGCGTTCATATTTCGCCGCCCTCTTGTGAAAACGTAAAATGGCCTGGGATGCGTACAAAATGACGTCATTTATAATAATTGCTTCATTGAAATATTGTAAGGTTGAAAATATGCGTGAAACAATAAGCTTATATAATTAACAAGAAACAATATAATCAATTTGTTATAGAAATCCAACACGTTTATTGATAACGGCAACGTTTGATTGAAAATTTACGAGGAAGATTGATTGAATGTTTGGTTTTATTTATATTCTATACGCATCCAGTATTGGTATGCAATTTTGAAATTCCGCGATTTTGTTATTAGATTGATTGATTGATTGATTGATGTCTGAGTCATTTAATTAAGCCTGTAAAGTCATCCTGATTTCTCTCGCATATAGTGCATATTATCTTCAAAGTATCTCCGAAGCAATATGAAATTATAGTAGAGGCTCATGGATCCGAGATGCCGCGGTCAAAATTGCATTTTTAATGCAAAATACCAGGAAATAGTACACTTTTGGCAATTTTGAAGGCGTGGTTTACAGCAGCAAACCACCAATTTTGGGCTTGCTAGTAATATTTTTGAAATGGCAGACACCGGAACGGCAAAGAGTAGTGCAAGTATACCTCCCTGGCGCGGATACCATAGCCCAAAACTTTTTCCAGGCATTTCCGAGGAGCTGCATCTATCTAGCTACTACGTAATAGTTATTGATATGATCACACAGTTATGCATACTGTGGACCTGACTGTAGTTGAGTCTTAGAAAAATTAAATATAAAGTTGTGCACAGGATTTATAATTTAGAGCAAACGCGTCAGCTAGGCCCATTAACGAAATCGAAATGATATCAAATTGTTATTACAGATGGGATGCTTCAGAGAACTGTACTGTATAAGAGAAGCAGAGTAACGTCTTAGTCAAGGCTAATTAGAAGTTGGAACTGTTATGAATATGGCAAGTATTGACTGCAGCTGATTCGAGGCCTGGTCTCACCACATAGCCTTCCATGTTGACGTTGGAGACTCGATCCTCATCAATATATATATGGATGATCCAAATTGCAATGGCTCCCTGTTAATATCTTAGCTTGTGATGTGATTTGATCTGGCAAAGGTGGGGGCAATGATGAATCCTATAACGACAATGCAAACACCTAACAAAATGAAGAGTTCATCATCATCATCATCATTATTTTATAGAGGAAATACAAATGTAATAATTAAGAGGAAAGATCGATTTACTTTATAGTTAATATTTATTTAAATATATAAAGTCAATTAAATATAAGTTAAATCTAGTGATTATTATTCAGCATGATGTTTCTTTGTTTGTTTATTATAATACCAACGTACCTTATAACAGGTGTCTGGTAGATGCCTGAATGCTTGAATAATTTATATAGATAGTTAACTATAATGACTGTCATCATTACAGATTATATACCGTTATTAAGTTATTGGAGATTACACGATGTACGATGTAAATCAATTATAAAATATGTAATTTTGCAATTTAAATTACATAACTAACACTGTCATATCTCATTGCAAACTATTCGTGCAAATTTCACAGCAAAAAAAGATATTTTGAGAAAGCAGCCAAGGTAGCCATGCACAACTCTAGACATTCATGATTGAAAGGGAGGTTTAATTTTTCAAATGATGCCATATAGGTAAAGTTTGGAATGATCATTTCATGATGGTACACCGTTTGGACCATCTTTTTCTTCTTATTCTTTATAAACATGATTGCTTCTGTCATCTTCTTCTCCTCCCGCCATGAAAATATTTCCGAGAAGTCTTCGGTTACGCAAATACATTCACCTTCAATAGAAATTAACTACCATGCCTGAGAGGTAGGGCTCGACCACTTAAGCTAGCTTGCCTGATGTAGGGCTTGACCACTTAAGCTACCTTGCCTGAGGTAGGGCTTGACCACTTAAGCTACCTTGCCTGATGTAGGGCTTGACCTCTTAAGCTACATTGTGACTGAGGTAAGGCTTGACCACTTAAGCTACCTTGCCTGATGTAGGGCTTGACCTCTTAAGCTACATTTTGACTGAGGTAGGGCTTGACCACTTAAGCTACAATTTGACTGAGGTAGGGCTTGACCACTTAAGCTACATTTTGACTGAGGTAGGGCTTGACCACTTAAGCTACATTTTGACTGAGGTAGGGCTTGACCACTTAAGCTACATTTTGACTGAGGTAGGGCTTGACCACTTAAGCTACATTTTGACTGAGGTAGGGCTTCACCACTTGAACTGCATTTTGACAGGGATAGGGCTTGACCACTTCAGCTACATTTTGACCGAGGTAGGGCTTGACCACTTAAGCTACCATGTCCCATTACTTGCATTGATGATGTTTTACCCCTATAATGTCACCAACAGCAAACTGAGGAATGGATCTTGAATGATTATCCTAATAATTCCGCTTGTCATTTGGCCTGTTGGCACTGGGCTTAACGATCAGCTGATCATACAGTTGTTGTTGTTGAAATAGGCTGCTAAATGCTGGAGGTCAGAAGATGAGCAGGCAATCGTGAGTGCAATGGGCGGTCAAAAGTCGGTTGCTGGAATAAGACAATCTGACTGACGTGTTGTGATGCTCTAACAGCTGAGGTGAGACGATTTGGTAGACCCATCATATTGTAGCGTGATCTTTTTAACAGAAAATGCGCAACTTGGCCTGTATCTGTTCCTCATCCTCTTCGCAATCGAATAATTCATACTCCATCCTAAATCAGGTCCTGAATACTTGGTGGCAACTATCTATGTATTCCGGCAAAATATAACAGAATTGTATCAATGCTTATTTAGGGCCATTTGGTGGGAGGAAAGCAATTAATAGCCCTCTTCGTTGAATAGGCTGATATACTTCACACAACTTTCATGAATATTTATGTACGGTTGTTTATGTCATATGGAATTCCAGAATCTGATGCACATCGTTGGAACAGAAACAACGATCCTTGGAATGGTTTGTATGGATTCAGCATAGGGTTGCTATGGCGACTTCTAATTCTCTCTTTGACAGCAATCTGCAGTGCACTGATAAAGGATCTTTGAGCTTCAGAAATGTGACCCACTTGCAGTTGCAGAACCAAAGCGGCCAGTGCCAATTAATACTCTCAGAGCACAATTTATAAATTTTGGAATTGGAATTGAAATGGAATTGTAAGACTACATGATGCATGTCTTTATTATTCTGGTTGACAAATTGCATGGAATCTGTAGCACCATACATAGATTCTGTCAAGACTCTTTTTTAGGTAATCCTCCTTTTCCAGGCAGACCACCCTGGCAGGCAGCCCTTCAGCAACAGAATGCCACAATAGCAGCACTCTGCCATCAAATGACACAGTTGATGTCATTCTTCCAACAGTCCCCACAAATACCAGCAGCATCATCAGTAGTAGACACAAATCGTTAAACTCAACGCATGTGTCCACTAATAACATTGACCTTGAACCTTTGACCACCAATCAAATAACTTCCAACTCTACTTGTTCTCAAATTACTCTAACAAGTGATTGTCAAAGCATACCATACACAATACATACCCAGCATTCACCATCGAATGACTGTTCTTCTCTCATATCCGTGCCAAACACCACAACACCAAGCCACAATTCTCCCCCTTTTTCACATCCAAACCCTACTTTGAAATGCTTGATGTTTAATGCCCGTTCTTTGAGACAAAAGTTACCAAATCTTTTTATATGTCTCCAATCTAATACTTATGATTTAATCTTCATTACTGAGACCTGGTTAAACAAACATTTCCCCGATGCCCTACTCTTATCAGGGTCAGACTATACAATTTTTCGTAAAGATAGAGGCGATGGCTATGGAGGAGTAATAACTTTTGCCAAAAAGTCTTTGAAAGTAGTTTCTGTAAATGTTCCATCTCAATACCAATCAATTGAAGTCGCTGCACTAGACTTGATGTTTTCGAATGGTTTTTTGTACTGCTTCTATTGTTTTTATCATCCCCCGAATTCTTCACGCAGTTTTTGAAGTGTGCAAAATCTATCATCTTTTATTGCAGATATTGTGTCAGCAACAAACTTTGTTTTTATTGTAGGGGATTTTAATTTTCCCGATATTGATTGGGACACTTTGCATTGTCTTGGTGATGATTGTCATGACAATTTTCTACAAACTATTCAACAAAACTTGGGCTAACACAAATGATAAGCGAGCCGACACGTCTGAACAGCATCCTTGATCTGGTTATCACTTCTGCCCCAGAACAAATTTTCAACATTGAAGTTGCGGAGCCTTTCTCCACAACATGCGATCATTCTTCAATTGAATTTGAAATATCTTGCCCATTCATCAAACCTAGTAAACCAACCACAATCCCTAATTTCAGAAATGCTGATTACTCAGCTATCAACCAATTTTTGTCAACAGTCGATTGGCTTGAAGTTTTGGTAGATTGTTTTGATGTGCACCAAATGTGGACAGCAATCGAAAATGTTTTAACCTTTTGTGTCTCTGCTTTTGTCCCGAAGAAGGTTGTTAACAAAAAAAAACCTGCAACACCTCGGCATATCCGTTACCTGCTTTCTAAAAAACGACGTTATTACAAAACCGATAGAGCTAAATACAAAACTTTGAGCAGAGAATATGACGATGCAGTTAAGGAATACCTTACAAATTGTGAGGAAAAAGTTATAAATAGTGATAACCTCTAAATAGTGAAATTTCTACACATATGTAAAATCAAAGTCCAAGCTAAAGGGGAGCATACCTCCACTTATGAAGCCTGGTGGTAGTATGGCTGTAGACAATGCCGAAAAATGTATCCTTCTAAACAACTTTTTTTCTTCTGTTTTCACGAAAGACAATGGTTCTAACCCAGCTTTTCCCAGTAGAGTTCCAGATGGTACCTCACTTTGTTTTGTTGAATTCGGTTTTGAAATAGTTCGCAAAGCCCTCAACTCTCTTCCCAATAAGGTTTCAAGAACACCAGACGGTTTTCCAGCTCTTTTTTTAAAGTCAATTTCTGACAATATAGCTGCTCCCTTTTCTATTTTATATTTTATTTGAATGCTCCTTGCTTAGTGCAGAAATGCCACTTTCTTGGAAAAAGCATTTGTTTGTCCCATTTTCAAAAAAGGTGTACACTCTCTGTACCAACTACAGACCTGTTTCTTTGACTTCTGTTGCTTGCAAAGTTATGGAAAGAATTGTACTAAACGCCATGCTTGAATATCTTCAAAAATACAAGTTGATTTCCAAGGCACAATTCGGTTTTTTAAAAAGAGGTCAACATGCTCTCAACTTCTTACAACTTTAAACGAATGGATATCACATGCTAACAAACGCATGCAAGTAGATTGTGTGTATGTCGATTTTTCCAAAGCATTTGATACTGTTTGCCATTCAAAGCTACTAATTAAGCTAAACGCTTATGGATTCCAATTTAAACTTTTGAAATGGATTGCCTGTTTTTTGGAAGGTCGCAAGCAGGCAGACCTAGACAATGATTTTTCACCCTTTGTAGAAGTGACTAGCGAGGTACCTCAAGATTCGGTACTTGGTCCTGTACTTTTTGTGCTGTTCATAAATGATATTGTAGATGTCATCGAGGGAATAACGGGTGTCAAATGTTTTGCTGATGACACCAAGTTGTACTATCCCCGCGATTCACCAGATAATTCAGATTTTCTTACTACTTTGACAAACTTTTGCGATTGGACTGATATTTGGCAGCTGACAATAGCATTTCACAAGTGCTACGCAATGTCTTTTGGTTCAAAAATTTTACACCTGCCAAATTACTCTCTCAGAGGTATCTCTCTGGATATTGTTCAAGACATCAAAGATCTTGGAATAACACTCTCGCCTGATTTTAAACCAAGTAAGCATTGCTCAATAATAGCATCCAAGGCTTATCAACGCTCCTTTCAATTATTTAAAAGTTTCTATACAAACAATCCTCAAACTCTTATCTTGGCCTATACGACATACATCATACCTATAATGGAGTCATCAACACCACAGTTTGGAGCCCAACACTGATCAAAGACATCAAAGTCGTTGAAAGAGTTCAAAGATTCTTCACAAGATGGTTATGTAAAAGAGCCCGGATAGAATATAATTCGTACGAACATCATATTAAACTTAGAATCGTTAGAGTATCGTCGTCTTTATTTTGATCTTTGCATGTGCTACAAACTATTGAACAATCTTTGAAGCCATTTGAAACATTTTTTATTATTGATAACAACCCTTAAAACACCCGCGGACACTCTAAAAAGCTTAAACATTTAACACCAAACCCATTGTACCAATTTGAACGTAATTTTTTTTCATTTCGTGTTGTAAATATGTGGAATGTATTACCAGAAAATGTTGTAAATTCAATGTCTCTAAATCTATTTAAATGTCGTTTAAAAGAGGTAGATCTAAGCAAATTTTGTAAATGTTTTAAAAAAGGTTTTATGTAGATGCTTTTCGAAGCCATTATTAGCCTAATTTATACATATGAATTGAAATGAAGTAAAAAAAAAAAGTCTTATGACGAGAGGCATCTCAATCATACCTTATGTTTTGCTCTTCAAAATTGATTTGAATGGGCGATGGTCTACCAACATTTCAAAGTGAGAATTCAACAAACGCAATTTTCAATCTTTGCAGTCCGAGAGATAACAAGAAGTTCCACTTTTTGAAGCTCAAACAAATAAATAAGAAGCTGGATACTGAATATTCTAGTTCTGCATGTGACTGAGAAGTATCCGTTTCTGGCCTTCCTTGTCAATCAGATATCCGCATTCCGCACCATTGGGCAAATGGTTTGGCGTAGAAAACGCTTTCAACCTAATGTAATACCAGCTGCTTCTGTACACCTTCGCGAAACTATCCTGACCAGCCTTTCATGTTCATCAGATGTGTATCAAAATAAAGATTACGCAACCTTCTATGATCATCAAGACATTAGGGATACCAACAATTGTGTCATCACTGCGATGGTTATCTCCTGCACTCGAGTTTCGTAAAGCATGACGTTGTAATGATATTTGATTGACAGATGTCATTGACGTCATGTCGAGAGTTAGATTTTTGCGACACCATGAGAAAGGAGTCAGTCTGGTTTTGGTCCCTGTCGTTGACATACCAAAGTGTTTAATTATATGCGTTATTGTTTTTATTCACTTGACTCATGTTTTACCGTTGATATACTACAAAGTTAACTTTAGTTTTCACATTTCACCATATCGAAATTTTTAAAGGAAGTATTTTAATATGGGTGAAGACAACGGATCAGGAGATGTTACAAGGGAAAGATTATTGTTCTTACCTGTGACTGCTCCGAAATTGAAGTCTTCTGACAGAGAAGATGTCACGGTATTTAAAAGAAAATACGATGAGTATTTAGAGTTGATAAAAGAGAGGAACGAGCATGGTGGAGAGGAGATCAAGCTTCTTACGGTAAGAGCTTGCATTAACACATCTTTATTGAGAGCCATAGCAACGTATGAACTCGAAAAAACTCTAGCAGAAGTGACCGAGAAAGACCTTCTCGATTATATTGGCGGAAAATTAGACATAGGGACAGACGATAATATCCCTGACGTCGAACAGATTTTCAAAAAAGAATTAAAAATGGATTTAACTATAAAAGACTCAAAAGCGAGAGTGTTAAAACTTTTTCAAGACGTAGATGACATACTGGACAAATACGGAATTAAGACATTATTGGACACAAAAAGTAACAAGAAACTAAAAAATAAATGCATTGTGAACGCTATCCAACCTTACAAGTTAAGAGAAACTTTGAAGAATGAACTGAAATATAGAAACAGCGAGTCAAAGAAAGACACGGCAAAACTTTTCAAATTGGTAAGGGATTTAACAACAAAATTTGATGTATTTAATTTTAACGAAACCGAAAAAGAGAAAAAAACGATGGACGCTAGTCACGCTACAAAAGAACATTATGTAGTTAAAAAGAAATTGGAATGCTGGACTTGCAAAGGAAACCACTCTCAAGCTAATTGTCCTAAACAAGAAGGTAAAGAGAGAAAAAAGAAAGATACAAAGTCACCGCCTACAACTGGATGTCTAAAATGTAAATGAAAGCATTGGCTAAAGGATTGCCCAGATGCAGCAGCAAATGAAAAAAAGGATTTATTAGAAAAGCTATCTAAAACAAGATCAGGAGCTGCATACAGTAAATCTGAAGATAAGAGTAAACCAGTTGATCTCAAACAAATAATGTCAACAGATATTGAAAGCAGACAGTTGTCAAATAATTGTGCAATTTTAAACGATGTGATAAAGTGCAAATATGTGTTAGACACAGGGGCCGACAGAACATTTATCAGGCGTGATTTGGCGGAATTAATAGCTGCTAAAACATCTACTATGATTAAAGAAACCCCTCCTGTGGACATTCAATTTGCAAAAAAGGAGGTAACAGAAAAAGTTACTAGCACAATTAGTATAAACTTAACGCTATTAACAAAAGCTGGTAAATTAGTTCTGAGAGCAATTGATTGCATTGTTGCATTGTAATTAATAATCTGCAAGATGATTTAATAATTGGTAAACCCTTGCTAGAGTCAATAGGGATAAACATAGAACAATTGATTGCAGATATTGCTAAGAATCAAAATGAATCTATTGATGTAAATAATTTGGAGGCCGATAGTGACGAAAAGGAGACAGATGATTTCCCTCTTTGGCAGCCTGACATTGGTCCAAATTGTCAAGTAGATGCAATTGAGGCAGTATTGAAACAGTTGAAGGGTGATACTGCAACCCAATATGAATACAGGGAGCTGAAAAGATTAATCGAAACATTCAGTGAATTATGGAGATTAAATCTGGGACCAGATGCACCTGCAGACGTCCCACCAATGGAGGTGAAATTGAAAAGGGATGCCACACCTATACAATGCAAAGGACGTCGCTATGCACCTATGCATTCAGCCTATTTGAAGGGGCATATTGCGGAACTAGAAAAATTTGGCTTAGTGAAAAGAAATCACAACGCCAGTTGGGCATCACCTGCATTTGTCGTAAATGATGAAAAGGGAAAGTCCCGCATGGTTGTGGATTTAAGAGCTGTGAATCATGTTACGGATCGCAAGGTATGGCCTATGCCGAATATAGAATTACAGTTACAAAGGTTAGAAGGTATGAAATATTTTGCAACCTTGGATTTATTTAAGGGGTATTGGCAATGTCCATTAGATGAACAATCACAAGAACTACATTCATTTATGACTGCTGCAAATGCTACATATGAACCAGTTGTGGAATCATTAATGGATTGGTTTAAAAGATTTGGGATTGTTAGTCAATGGGTCAGTGATCAAGGTACACATTTTCTAAATGACGTCATGACAAAAGTTAGTCAACGATTGAATGTTAAACACAATTTTGTTACTGCATACACACCGTGGGCAAATGGTACAGTTGAACGAGTGAACCGTGATATCTTATTTGTATTACGCTGTCTATTATGTGAATTACGCCTTAACAATAGTGATTGGCCGTGTTTATTACCAGTTATACAGATGGTTATTAATAATTCATTATCAAAGAGATTAGATGGTTATGCACCTGTGACCGCATTCACAGGTATCACACCGTCATCGCCGTTAGATTTTATATTTGTGCCGAGATTGAAGGAAATGGTTTCAGTACCTACAACTGCTACATATAAAGCTGGTATTGAATCGCTACGTGATTCACTTGAGATTATTCATGGAGAGGTTACCAAGGCAAAGAATAAAACTAGAGATGCTAATGCCAAGAGAAGAATGAATGCTAAGTCTGTAAAAGCCATTAATTTCCGTGAGGGTGATTATGTATTGGCAGCAAGTGTACTTCATAAATCTGGACAAAAGTTGAAAGTCCGTTGGCAAGGACCAATGAAAATTATTACTCTAAAAAACCCTTGGGTTTATGAAGTGGAACATCTAGTTACTGGAGATATCAGAGTATGCCATGCCGTTGCCCTGTCGTTGACATACCAAAGTGTTTAATTATATGCGTTATTGTTTTTATTCACTTGACTCATGTTTTACCGTTGATATACTACAGACGTCATCAAAGCCGATCGAGCAATATAATCATGTCGTTTTCAACAATGGTCTTTCGCTGTTGACATTGAATTGACTCATCATTAGTTTTATTAATTATACCATAGCGGTTGTAGTTTACGGAATACACTCTGAACTAATCTGTTTTTCTGCCAATTTCATGAGTCTGACATTGGTCTTGGAGTCTGAAGATTGTTACCTAACGGCTGCCTTACCACTGTTCTGTAATTGCTGTTTTTTTTTTAATAAATTGCGTCAATGAGTTACTGTTTCTTATAAATTTAATGCAAAGTGTAATGAACTGCTCTCTTCAAATTTTGGCCACGCGCGCACGTGCTTCGTTTTGGTCATTCGCCTTTCGACTGTGGGCTTCTAACTGTCAGTTAACAACTATTCGTTTTAGCTTTTATCATTACGTGGCTGTCCTGCTTTCAGATGTGTTTATCTGTTCTATTCACCTGGTTTTCACGGTCAAAGTTTCATTTACTTTCATTACATGGACGTTCGTTATTTGAATTGGTTTTTTCTTCCATTATATTGTGATCAGGATGTTTTTGTGATCGCGTTTTCAGGCATGAAAGTTGACTCTGCTCCGTAGTCGCTTATCATAGGCGTAGGAGCTGGGGGGGCAGGGGGGCATTTGCCCCCCCAAACGCATTTGAGAAAAAAATTCGTGCAAATTTTCGGGCAAATCAACAAATTACAAGTCTTTTGTCGTACAGTGAAAGTGTTCCGGAAATTTATTGTGTATTAATAAAATTCAACACTTCACAAAAACAGTTTTATGAACAGGAGTATACTATGCATTGTAAGCCTACTGGCAAGCTTTCTTCTTATCATGTTCCAATCTAATATTCATAATTTTATGCAATAATTATGGTTGCTATATCGCTTAATTATTTTGAAGACTCCACCCCCACTCGTTTTGCAATATAAAAAATCCAGAACTCATCTACACGCTTTATATATTAACGTCTAAAAAGATTAAGACCGTGATGACATTAGAAATGTTACATTGACCCAAATGTGTAAGTGGAAATTTTTAGGTCAATTTTCGGGCAGATCAAGCTATTTCTTATATCTCTTTGCAAATGAAATTATTCAGTCATTCAATATTTCGCAGGTTATACGTAACGTTGTCCTGAAAAATATCAGTAAACAATAATCCAAATTTTCTTGCTCGCTCTGCTCGCAACAATTCTTCGCATCAGATCATATAGGGATTAGTGAAGCAGATCACTATTTGCCACAAAATAGGCTTGTCTCGCTCTTTCAAATTAAATACATAACCCGGTGCTGCATATGAAAGTGTATTTTACGGTGCCTAAAATACACTGCTATATGCAGCAAAATATTCTGCTCTAAGGTGTCTAAACATTCTCAGGAAATAAAAGTAAATACCTAAAATAGGATGGCCTACATGACGAGCCAGGTATGACTAAAACGTTCTTACGATCCACTACAGGAAGAAATGAACGTTATTATTTACACCGTAAAGCTAAGTTGCAGGAGGAATGGAAGAGCTGATAACGGCTTTTTGAATTCAGTAAAAAATTATATAATCATATAATTGCTTAAAATGAATGTAAAATGAATATGTTTCAATATTTAATGATGGTATTAAGAAATTTGTGGGGCTGAAGGAGGCCTGTGATGTCTGTGTTTGTATCCTGTGATAAATCTTCTGCAATTTTGCATGTGAGTTACCTCTTACAACAACATTTCCCGGAAAATTTTTTTCGGGCAAAACCATTTTTGCCCCCCTGGTTGGAAATGTGCCCCTACGCCTATGTCGCTTATGTTGATTTACTGAAGGCTACTTGTTCTAACAAATTATCTTTCAATCTCATTGCCAAATAACTTTCAAAACCAGAATTCAAAGTCGAATTACAGAATGATTTACTCATACAGAAAACTGAAAATCCTATATATATTACCTACGATTACTGTCTATCATGCACTGAATAAATGAAGATATGTCTATTACTTTATTTATCTTATAGTTTACTGACAGTTAATGTCTGCTTAATATATTTATATATATATATCATTAATTAACTGTATTATGAACATATGTATCTATCACTATTCTTACACATCCAACACCAGTGTTGGGTACTTTTCAACGTCAGTGACATCCAAATTAGTCGCAACTACAATACTTACAATGTTAAACCGTGTTGCGTCCGCCACTTCTCCTTCTTGCATTTTGTTTGGCTGGGTGCAACCGAGAACTTACAATTGTCTTGCCGCCCTTTATTTTCGTGCGAGCGATACATTCTGCATTGAACTTTACCCACTTTCATGTGAGATTGTGAGTGATTGCGACTCTCATGGTTCACTGTGTTTTTTTTCGAATTCAAACGTAATCTGTGACTCTAATCATTATTTCTATTTAGCATACAACTACAACTTCAACATTTGCTACCATAAATACGTGTTCACGGTAATATTGCACTTCCTCCTGCCATGCTTGCAATTCGATAGCACTGCTTTTCATTGCCCATACTTTTTCCCCAAATACAATTGGGGACCGCACAATTTACATGTCCACACATGACAGTTCCTTCTTACAGCATTGCAATTGTGTTTTATGTAATGTCCTTTCTTTGACTTTGCAGTTTTTAATTTGTATTTGAGATGTAGATGAGAGATTACCATGGCATAGTCCTTTGTCCCTACGTTCTGCCGCACATGTCGACCCAAAAACGATCTCAAAGACTCCCTGAGCCAATCGCCCTTACCACGTGCTGCTGCTACCTACCGGATTTTTTTGTGTTTACCTCTTATGTACGGAATATAATAATGGGAATAGACGGATGAACTAACACATAGACAAGCTGAGAGTAGATGAATAATTGCCTTTATCTACTGGAGAGCATAGAGGTAGAGTACTAGAGCGCTAACCACGTCCACGTGACTTCCCTTTGGACGTAGATGCCGCCACGACGGCCAGTTTATTGGAGGTTAAAATCTTCGAATTTACTTTGCAAGTCAATGGAGTTTTCCGGCATTATTTTACGTTTTTCTATAGACGACATTATTTAATTTTGGAAAATTTGAAACACTGTACCTGGACATGAGACATAAATTCACTTTTCTATGCAAAAGATTTAAATTTTGATTCACAAGTAAATTTGATCAGTGTTTTTTTGAAGACTTTTTTCCCCGCTTTTTTCACACGACGAAGAAACAGGACCATAATTATTCTGTAGATTTTCAACAAAAAGTAGTACTACATCAAGCATAGAAAGTTGTTTCTTGGTTATCTGAATTATTACAATTTATTATCGCCGATTTCATTAGCGTTGACAGAGTCATTCAGCTTTCGTTTTATTATACGATACAATTTCTCCCGGGAGATCACAACCATGGACTTCTACCGTTCTGGTCTGTTTCGTATAGCTGGATGTAGTTAGGGTAGCGAAATAGTGGGTCTTGTGGAACTAGGCTAATTGCTACAACAGCATGAAAAGTTGCCCAAATACTTCAATTTCGTTTTGAGCATTATTCGTGATTTACAAGGTTTTAGTCTGCACGCAGGCTACACAAAGAGAGGGGACTGGTGAGTGACTGTCAAAATTGTTTTATTTTCATTTAGACAAAATAAATCAAGTAAAATAAATTAATTCAAGTCATTAATCAATGTATAAATAATTATAATTAATAAATATTTAAATAAATCACACAATTGTGTGTTCAGAATTAGTACTTCCAATTGTCCGACTTCTTGTTCGTTTAGGACGACTTGATCTTATTAACATAACGCAAGGATTGACAGCACTATTACAGCATACCAATGCTCCAGTTGTAATTGCATACAATCGTAAATCAAAACCATGAGTATTCCTTAATTGCACGAACACAGGTAATAAAAACTGTGGTGTATACATTATGATAATTGTAGCAGTTAAGATTCTCGCACGTTTCAATAAAATTAATTGACTACGATGAAACGATGAATCTCGATTATTAATTTCGGAATCTGGAATAATAAGAATTCGTTGTTGTTTATGTACAACTGGTATTAATAATGAACATATAATAACTACAATGGTATTTATACCAATCAAACCTGAAGTTAACAATACAATTTCATGATCTGTATACAAATTTAAAATAAATGGTATATAAACAAGTAATACAAATAACCAACAACTAATTACAAATATTATATATTTAGTTATATACTGTGTATGATTTCTATAATTGATTGGTTTCCAAACACAATGTAGCCTATCCATTGTTAAAAATGCTAATGACAACAAAGAAATTGTACATAAAAAATATGTGAAAAATCGTAGTGATATTCTTGTAGCTGTAGTTATATGCATACTTTCATGCGCTTCCAGATAAAAAATATAGGCAAACAATGGTTCTACAATCAACCCAACCAACACATCTGAAATTGCAATACTTGCCAATATAATTGTCGATCCATTAATATTTTTATTTCCTCGTAGAAGTCTCCATAAATAAAGAGCATTTAAAGTAATTGTTATAATTGCCAGTAAGACGAATAAAACAACCAATGAAATTGCTAAATTGATAGAAGAACTAAAATATTCTCTTTTATAACTCGGTACTGTAATATTCATAACAAAGCTGATTTGTAGTAACACTCATCAAAATTATTAAAAATTGAACAAATTGTCATATATTCCGAACACTGTAGCTTCAATTGTCATTAACGTATTGTCTATAAAGAATCATAACATTACATGGGATATTCTTCTATAGATATCTGTGATATTCGTAACACAGCTGATTGTAATTTCAATCGTCAAAAATTGTCATACTCATATAGCTCACTAGCTTGTAAAATGTAAGAACATAAACAAGGAATTATTATGTTACCTCATCCAAATGACTCTCGTGATCAACAAAATATTTACGTAATACGCAGTATGATGCTAACTAAACAATTCTAAATACTTTAGATATGTCGTCAAGGTAACAATAATATGATACGTAACTGTTAACTGAATGCTCGCCCGCAAAAATCTTTTCTCAACAAATAATAATTTGTAATTTTTTCTAACTATTGTATGTTGATGCTGTCATTTGCTACCAAAATGATCAAAACCGGCGTTAAAAGCGGTTTTGAAATGTCAAAAAGCAACGCCGCTATTAGCCTGCTCGCAGACTCACTGTCAAAATGTAAACTTGGTAAACCAAAGTAAACAGTAGTCTACTGTTTACCAAATTTACATTTTGACAGTGAGTCTGCGAGCAGGTTACGCCGCTACTTGAGAGGTCACATTTTTGATAATGTCAAGCAGTAAAATGTATAATTTCGTGCAATCGATTAATTTATCATTGTTTGTAGTATTTTGACTTCCTTTAACGAAACTGTCATATTACGCAACGGAAACTCCTTATTTGTAACAAAGTAACTTTAATTTGATTGGCTAATCGTTTCGTATATATAGTAAGGTGAACACGCTTTTTGGTAATCAATCTCTGGTTCTGACGTTGAAGGCACAATTCATGCTGAAAATGTTCTTGACAATTCGCCCCAAAGACTGTCCCCAAGACTTTGTGAAGTACTTCAAAGCTAAGTATTCTTGCTGAATGTTACATTCTTTTGTGTTAGCTCAATAGTACGATTTGTTATTTATTGAATTGACCAAGCGTTGTTGCCCTGGTCTTACTTTGAACTTCGGTTGCCCCTTGGGTTGCGCTATGACCTTGATTTGTGAACTTCGCTGCCTTGGCACGTGGCAAGTATAATCTATATTGATATTATATTGCCACACTTTGTTGGTCTCTATATTAAGTCCAACGTAACTGGCCCTTATTTCTGAGAGCTATTTTAGGTTTATATTGAATTGACAAAATACACCAGCCCTACCTGACAAGATATCTGGAAGTTTATTGCTCTTGTCATTTGCCGAATACAGTCCTCTATCGATATTGTGAAAACTGTTTGTTGAGCCCTAGTTTACACAGTTCTAGAATCTTTATAGTAAAATATAAATACAACGATTTATAACAACCGGTTAGATTAGGCATGGCATTCGAATTTATTAATTGTGTCCGAAAAAAGACATAAAATATTATAATATTTTAAATGATTATAAAATACATTCATTCATGCCCGGTGTTTGTCTCAAAAGGGCTCAAAATGTCTCTCACATTAATTGGGGGGATTTACGATGGGGCTGCAGCTGATGCGTTATGAAGAGTAAAGAGGTTGGCAATGATACAAACCTGGATTTGATTTGATGTGCTAAATGGTTTTGTAATAAAATTTGACTTTCTAGCCACCGTCTCGTCACTAACAAGACTCATTAATCTATTTCCAAAGACATCAGCTTATCCATCTTTTTATAAAAATTATATTGTGTCCTTACTACTATTATGTCCCAACTATATTATATACCTACTCCAAAATTACCTGGCAATATAGAACCAGATAAACATCGCCATCTGGGCAATACTATCATATGCTCCGTAGCTCGCCTTGCTATGACCACCCACTGGGATGAACTTATTAAATCCTCTTTGAGTCAAATATTAAACATCCATCTAGATAACTCAGCATGGATACAAACTGGCAGCAGCAGACTCCCCAGAAGAGAAAGCCCGATTTCTAGCCGCCATCAACAAAAGATGCAAGCACGTGGCTAGAAGCAATACCAGACCCTGCTCTAGGCCTCATGCTTGGCAGTTCTCAATTGAGAATTGCCGTTGCTTTAAGATTCGGCGCAAACATTTGCCTGCCCTGTATTTGCATTTGTTGTCATGAAGTCTGCTCCAAAGTTCATGCATGGTCTATCCTGTAGAAAATCTGCAGGACGGTGGACAATACACAGGGAAGTAAATTAAATAATTCATCGTGCTCTGGGCTCGGCCCACATCCTATCATCACTATATAGAACCATTGGGTTTATGCAGAAATGACGGGAAAAGACCAGATGATGTAAACCCTAATCTCCTGGAAAGGAGGGAAGTACATGGTATAGGACTTTACGTGTGGTATAGATGATAAGAATAACAATAGACAAAGCAGGAGCAGCTGTAAATGAGGATGAACTAAGAAAATAGCAAAACATTCCACCCTATCTAACTCCTACCTTGTTCAGCAATTTCAATGGAGACAATGGGGTCATTTGGAGAAGAAGCCACTTTATTTATAAACACATTAGGCAAAATACTTAATCACCAACAAAATTCTAAACATTACTTAAAACAAAAAGTTAGTATTGTAATTCAACGAGGCAATGCAATGTCCATATTAGGTACATTGCCAATTGATTTAGAGTTACATCAAATTTTTAATATTGTATAATAGAGTTACTTTTAATTTTTAAAATAGCGCCTGTATTTATTTTTATTAAAAATTTTATTTTACTTTTTACCGCACATTGTATAATAAAAATCATTTAATCAAAAAATTAGAATGATGATACTGTCATTAAATTCAAAAATATGGACAATCATTAATTAACTTCTCTATCAATCCATATGTACCTATAACTGACTTCCCTAACCCGTCAAACTTTACAGGATCATTAAGAATATTCTGTGGATTGGTTTAACAATCCAAGCAGTCAAAAATGCTCTACAAAGGCCAGGAGCCTTATCGTTTTACCAGAAATATTTTCCGTTAGTACTGAAATCTACTAGAATGTGATACCCGTGTCTTACGTGGTGCTGACCATCGAGGTTGAATGTATAGCTGTTTCGTGCTCATCGCTGAAATGCTGCCTTTATTTACAAGGTCAGCCTCATGTCACCGTATACTAACAGATCTCAAGCCTCAGATACCTGTTTTGAAAATAACTACTAATTTACAGATACCTACAACCTTCGTTTACTACACCTTTTACACAGAATATCTTCTTTATGTTCCACAGCTGAAAGGACTAAAGGGAAATAGCATCATATTACTGACGCAATTTTTATGTCACAAAATTCTCATCCCCTTTTTTGCAATAGACGAATTAGAAGAAGATACCAATATGCAAATTCAAGACATGCTGGTTTTGGCTGTATTTCGGATAAAAACCACATTGACCTCATCGAGTATTTGCAAGATAAAGCCGAGAGTGATGCAGCCTATTCCTTGCTTCTTAATCTCGTTGTCAACGGTTTTCATAAGCATACGACTGAGCTCCCAATCAGTAAATAGCCTATTCATAAGTTTATCATTAATTATCACGGTATTGTGTATTACGTTGTTTCCAATTGTTATCTCTGTCTGCTGCACCCTGATATGCTGGCAAGACTGCATTCTTCCGATCAAGGGATTACTAGCGAGAACACCTAACAGTTTGGTGGCCTCAAATATATTAAGATCGGGATTAAGATATTTTAAACATCTACAGCTTGGCAACAGCTATTCCAAGTCAAGCAAAGGACCCGTACCAAGAAGATGGTCTTTACAATCTACGTCTTAAAGTCTACGTCGGCATTGTTTTGTTATAATTAGATCGTTATTCTGGGTGGCCAAGTGTATTAAAGTTCTGTAAAGATCATTCGATTTCATCATTATTCTTACCATTCATGCAACTGTTTGCTAATACAAGCATTCCTACCCGCATTCGGTCAGATTGTGGCCCACAATTCACCAGCTATGATTACGCTACATTTTGCAAGAAATAGGGCATTCAACGTTACCCATATCTTCTCCACATTGTGACCCGCAATCAAACGGTCATGCGGAGATAAACGTAAATATAACAAAACATTTTTTATGGTATAAATCTCCCCAAATCTCTATAAAGGCAAATCAGCTACTCCAAAAAGCAAGCAACGTTATGACAATTAAAACTTCTAAGACGTTGTAACATTGTACCGATGTAGTTGCTATGTTGACCTTTATTTTGGATCAGTCGATCACATGACGAAAGTCTGTCCTCAAATAATATTGAAATTAAAAATGAATTCACGAAAGTACCAGCGTAGATCCTCTGGATCGTCATTGTTACAGAAGTCAAATATATCATCAAAACAGAATTCAAGAGGCTTCTTATGAGGGTCGAGTAAGTATTTGAAATGCATAGAGAGTACATTTCAGTATGAAAGATTGCGACAAAAAGTCACGATTAAATTTGTTCCGACGTTTCGACATTGCTGTTGTCATTTTCAAGCTTAAAAGAAATATTATATGAAATTACAAGATATATATAGGTAAAATTGTGCTAAGATATATATATAACATTCTGTGACTATTGTTTACAAAGAAAGAATTACGAAAATCTACAGATATAAAGACAATAGAACGCTGTGACAAAGGAAACAATTAAACTAAAAGTTGCGACTGAAGTGGATCACTTTGAATGTTAAGAGTCGGTTTTAGCTTCCTGATTGCCAACATTTCATGCACCAAACAGTCAAATTTTGAGCTACATTTTGGAACAACTGAATGAACAACTGAGTTGTGTATCATTTTCAGTGTGATTCGTGCGATGTGAATTATGTCGGTTTTACACGCCGCCACCTCCATCAGCGCATTGGTGATCATGGTGGGTCGGTCGTAGACAAACACTTAACAAAAATTACAGGGAATCTGCCCTGTTGTTCGAAAATGAAACTCAAAATTTGACTGTTTGGTGCATGAAATGTTGGCAACCATGAAGCTAAAACCGACTCTTAACATTCAAAGTGATTCAATTAAGTCGCGACTTTTAGTTTAATTGTTTCCTTTGTCACAATCAGACAGAGGGAAGACTGTTGCTAGGCGTTTGGTCGTTAATATTCACTAGGTTCTTCAATTTATCATTATTTTGAATATAACCATATTTAAGATATAATTTATTATTGCTCAATGACTGATTTGGTAATAATATCGAAATATATCACATCTTGAACAAATGGTGTTAAAGAATTGATGTAAACTTATCAACTTATCTTTTGCTTCAATATCCTCATCAAAGATCAACGATCAACGATATAAACAATCGATAGGTAAGCACAGATATTTTGAATTTGCTAGAGATGGGAAAGAAACGGGCCAAACAGAGTAGCAGTGACAATGAAGGCTTAGAATGTAAATGCAATAATAAACTGAAGGAATCGATCAATGAAATGAGGGAAGAAATATCTGAATTAAAAGAAATTATTTCTAAATTTATCGAGCGGGAAAAGTTGCCATGTCAACCAAATTCTTGGTCACAGGTAGTGGCTACAGCCCCTAACAATGCATTAATTGTCAATAGAACAATTAATGGAACAACAAAAAACTGCACAAAGCTTCTTTCAGATGAACCTTCTGAAAAAATAATAGAAAAACTAAAGAAAAGTAAAATTAATGTTAAAGGATCAATAATTACAACAAAAGGGAAAACAACCTCGATCAAAGTGCCGAATGAAAAGCTAGCCAGCATAAAATCATCCTTAAGTAAAGGTAAAATTACCTACAAAGAAATAAAAAAAAGAGATCCAGTCGCAATTATTCCAAATGTTCCGAAATGGATGACATCTAAAGCTATCCATGATTCACTGCTTGCTGACAATCCAGACATTTTTGAGAGTCAAAATGACATTATTAATTTATATCTGTTTCCAACAAAAGAGAATGCTCTTGATCAAAGAGTATCCTTACGACTAGCATCCAAAGCATTCTCTAAGCTTGCCGAGAACAACATGTGGCTAAGACTTGATTCAATACTAAATGTCTGCGCCTATCCAGATCTGAAGCCGATTCGATGTTTTCATTGTGGCCGTCTTGGTCACAGTACAAAAAATTGTGAAATGATTGACGAAGAGTCAATTTGCTTTGATTGTGGTGATCAACATCCACTAGACAGGAAAAAGAAATGCAGCAGGAAAGAAAGAAAATGTGCCGCATGCTGCAAATCGAAGGCATTCCAATGCAAAGCAACATCGCATCACACCTTCGATGGCAGTAACTTTCACAAACGCCACTTATGGAATCATCGAAAAACAACTTCAGCATATGACCCAAACAAAATACCGCAATGCCCATCAATAATCAACAATTCCGAATATCAACTGGATTATTTAACTCATCCATCAGTAAATATCAAGTAACTACGACTAACACGAAAACAAAACTTTATAAAATATTGAAGCATATCGTATTATCCACCATAAACAATTTGTATGTCACAATAACTACATCATTCACTACTGTACTCAAATGTTTTCCACAGTTCAACCAATACTTTATAACACTTATCTATCTAATAATGCTCTGCTGTGGTGATATACATCCCAACCCTGGACCAATTCATAATATTAACATCGTCAGCTGGAACTGCAACAGTCTAAGGGGAAAGCAGCACGAAATCGACCACCTCACTAATAAATTATCACCGAATATCATTGCCCTATGTGAAACAAAATTAAACAGTAATATCAGCAATAGGCAAATAGACTTAGATGGATTCACTCTACATAGGAAAGACCGTCCCAACAGCACTGCTGGAGGTGGGCTTGTATTCTACATCAACGACAACATCGCTTGCAGAAGAAAACCTAAATGGGAAAATAACGAAATTGAGATGATGGTATTCGATATTAAATTTGGCTTAAAAAAGGTGTCAATAATATTAACATACCGGCCACCAAATTTTGCACTGAAAAAGTATTTTTGACTGTCTGAATAGTATTATGGAAACATTACTTAGATCAAGATCTGAGGTAGTATTGCTAGGTGATTTGAATTGCGATATTAGCAAAAAAGTGAATAACACTCCTGGACAATCCCTTCAAGAATTTATTGATAACTACGCTCTCATCAATCTGATCAATGGACCAACCAGACCATCATCAGGGACATCACTTGATGTCATACTCGTATCGCATCCAAGACACTTCGTTGCTAGTAACATCATCGCAACTGGAGCTTCCGACCACAGTATCTGCATGACAACATACAAAACTAAATGCCTACGCACACAGCCAAGATTAATAACTTACAGAAAAACGAAAAATACAAACTTTACTTCACTCAATAATGATCTCTGTGGGATGCAATGGGAACGTATGTACACTAATGATAACGGTGAGCTACTGTCAGCCGATGATGTATGGAACAGATGGTTCTTTGAAGTTAACTCAGTCATAGAGAAACATTCACCATTGACATCTAAACTTATCAAGGCACAAAGACCACCATGGATTACAGCTAAAATCGACGAAGCTATCAGACTCAGAGATCACTTATCGAAGTTACCACGAAATGAAGAAAATATCCGCCGCTTCCACACTCAACGGAATCTAGTCACAAAACTTAAACGACACAGCCTCCAACAATATCTCGAAACATCTTCAAAGACTGAACCCTCAAAATTTCACCGTAACCTACAAAAAATCACTGGTATTGGGAAAAACAAATCTGCTAATGTAGCTAATTTATTGGAAAACAATTGCTTAATAACCTCCGCTAAAGAAAAAGCACAAATAATAGGAAGTTATTTTAAAAAATGTATACCACCTACTCCAAACTGGACTGCCGACTATCTCAAAAATCACCCAAGCATACATCAAATCATGAATCGCTCCTGCACTTCCTTCTGTTTTAAATACACATCAGACAATGAAGTAAATAACATTATCAAAAGATTCAGAACTAATAAGGCAACTGGGGCCGATAACATATCCGTAAGCTTCCTCAAAACTATCCTACCTAGCCTCACCTCCCCTATTACCGATCTATTCAATCACTTAATAACAATAAATGAAATACCAAAAGCCTGGAAACATGGCATAGTCTCACCAATATATAAAAAAAACGATCCATCAAATAAAGAAAATTATCGACCAATTACCATCCTCACTCATATCTCCAAAGCATTCGAGAAAATCTTAGCAAATCAACTCCAAAATCACTTCAAACCAATTTTCCCACCTGATATGTTTGGCTTTGTACATAGTCACAGTGCTGAAATGGCCCTCATGAAACTCACACAAGATTGTAGAACAGCCATCAACAAAAAACAAACTACTGCAATCGTCTCCTCGATCTCTCCAAGGCATTTGATATGGTACACCATAAACTTCTGATGGAAAAATTGAGAGCTTACGGTGTAAATCTATCAAGTTGTAACTTAATCAACAATTACCTAAGTGGAAGAACACAATCTATCAGAGTTGAAAGTCAGACTTCCTCGCCCTTCTCCTGCCCTCGGGGAGTCCCACAAGGATCGATAATATCACCACTACTATTTAATATCTACGTAGCAGACTTTTTATTTCTTCCAATAACCTCTTCCATCATACGATACGCAGATGATACAACGCTATACTATTCCTCCAACCACAAAAACACTGCTGTCCAACACCTCAACAAAGACTTGGAAAAGGTGCACCAATGGTTCCAGCTGAATTGTCTAAAACTTAACCCCTCAAAAACTCAATGCCTACTAGTCACTCACATTCCAGAACCCGACATTCACGTTACGAGCGCAAATCTTCCAAGTACTAATCAAATACATAACAAAGACATTACAATCGATGATGTAACCTTACCTTGGCTCAATATAATAAAGATACTCGGTGCTCACATTGACAGTAGATTAAACATGAGATGTCATCTTCGCAATTGCATCAGAAAAGCCAACCTCTCCCTATATCAAATCAAACAGGTTAAGAAATCCCTAAACCCACACCTTGCCAATACACTTTACAAGACATACATCCGTCCTCACCTAGAACATTGTAGCCTACTTCTTCTTGGAATTAATCAAACGGATAGACTAAAATTAGAAAGAATTCAAGAAAAATCACTAAAACACCTAACACGACCCAATACTGGTAAAGAATATCGTCTTCCATCTCTACACATCAGAAGAATAGTAAAATTAACCAATATGATCCACAAAACACTCATAACAGAAACTCCAAAACTTTTACACTCCCTCTTCAAGATATCCAACACTAAATATACGTCATCTTGCCGTCCAAACAAACTCATCCCACCCATTTGCAGAACAACCCTGATGAAATGGTCGATTGTAGCAGTAGGTACTAGAGTCTGGAACTTTATCCCGGAAGTAATACGTGGGGAAGCAATAAGAACATTCAAAGAGTCAACTCTTGCGTATTTGACATCCCTGGTATGGAAAATAAATTATTGGTTTATGTCAATCAGCTGTCGATAGTTAGATTATAATGTTATATATATCAAAAACACTAGTATTCTCCTCATAAATATAATACAATTAGCATAATTATGGAACTTGTCTCGTTCAAAAAACGAAAAAAAAAAACGAAAAAAAAATAAAAAATAAAAAAAATAAAAAAAAAATAACAAAATAATAAAATAAAAATAAAAATTATATTATATTATTAATATTTATTACTAATATTATCCTTATCATTATTTCTACAAATTTACAATATTATAATTAATAACTTACTTTTAAATTCGTATCAATGTATAAACGAGCATTTGCTCATTTTGGTTACGAATCGAAATAAAATTATACACACACACACACAGCGTTCTATTATCTTATCTTTATATCTGTAGATTTTCGTAATTCTTTCTTTCTAAACAATAGTCATAGAATGTTATATTTATATCTTAGCACAATTTTACCTATATATATATCTTGTAATTTCATATAATATTTCTTTTAAGCTTGAAAATGACAACAGCATGTGGAAACGTCGGAACAAATTTAATCGTGATTTTTTGTCGCTATCTTTCATACCAAAATAGAGAGTACAGAGGGTAGAATTAGAGCAGAAAATGTTTTTTATTTTATTATATAAAATAGTAGCCAAGGTTTTTTGTTTAGTTTTCTATGGAAGATCACAGAACGATTTCTCTCTATATGCTTCCTTTCTGTCTTTAATTTCTTTCTTGAAATATTATACTTTTCCGCGATGCTGTATCTGCAATGTGATCTATTCCACCTTTTGGAGAACTATTATTTTATTGTTTCCCGTTTAATTTCTTTGCAATTCTTGTCAAACCATGGTTGATGAAACTTTATTTTTTGTTGTTGTGAATTGGACATGACTCAGTCATCCTCATCGCCCTCTGCATACAATCGTGATACAATCTAGAGCATCATGTTTGAACTTGGATATGCATCTGAGTTCGAGGTTATATAAAAAACAAAAAAGTGATGATGATGATGATGATGATGATGATGATGATGATGATGATGATGATGTTGAAGGTGGAAAGTGAAATATATCCCTTATGGCGCTCGTATGTTGCAATTACCAATCTCTATGTCCTATAATATGTAATATAAATTGCATAATATATACGCATATTCCAACAGTTTAAGTATGCTGAAGCAATAGTTTATTGTTCTCTGTGCAATTTCACGACTGTGATCAAATATATAACGATAACAACTTGTTTGTATTTGTATTTGCACATACTTTATGCATGTTGTTGCGTTGCAGCGCCAATGAAGCTCCAGGGGGTGGATTCCATATGATTGGATGTGCTACTTTGAATGTATAGAATAGAATAGAATATATTTGTCAAAAATTAAATGGTGTAAAAAAATTGACAGGCAAATAATGGGAAGTACAACTTCCACTTAAATAGAGCCTACAAATGCTTTATGCATGATTAATAAAGTGAATAGCCAAATATATTGATATATTGTTCACAGATAAACAAAATCAAAACTTTTGCAATATGTCGATAAGTCAACCTTATAATCGATTGCTAAAACTGATAGGATGTTTCGCTGTCACAACGCTATCAGGAATGAGTTCCAAACATTGACAACACGATCAGAAAAAGCAGAACCAATGGTCACATTTATTATTTTGGTTGATTCCAACATTAGAGAATGAATATGATATATTAGACCAATGTGTCTCCTTTTTGTGATTCTAAAAACATTTGGGGGCATCAAATTCAAGATTGAAACATTTTTTTTAGATTTCAATCGGTAAAAAAATCTGAAAAATCAGATTTCGAAGTATAGTTTTTAGGAATTTTCAACTGTTGTGGTGGTCAAAGATTTGAGTGCACCCCTGTTGCGAAATTACCCCCCGATAACTTCTTTTCTCTGTAAGATCGTACCACAAATGAAGAATTATTATCAATCATTTTATTGTGTGTTTGTTCTTCACTCAAATATAGCTCTTATATAGTGAATGATAATAGCGTTGTTTTCAGAAATTTGTCAATAACGGATGCAGCTGCGGATTTCCACACATCGTTGTTTAAACAGTGCAGTTATAGGTGTGATATTAAATGATATAAAGGCTAAATACTTTGTACACAACTTCCTTCATCTCTCTTCACTGTAATTAGCAATCAATCTTCAAACTTGGTAAGTTGTTTTAGATTTTTTTATGAATTCACAATGCTGTAGTATAATACAAATTGTAAGCTCTAAGGATGAATTTTAATATGGATATATTATATATACTCAAATGATAACATTATTAAAGTATTGTTAATTATCTCACACTGGTATAAGAAATGCACAGTGTCACAGATATCTAATCAAGCAAGATGCAAGTACAGTTATCAGGAAAATGAGAATTTTGTTGATAAATAATATAGGTGAATATGCAATGCTCATGTCTACGTTGTTTGATGTACTCAGTCAGAGGGAAATCTTTACCAGAAGTTTTAGTACATTCTACATGTATTAATAATTTCAAAGGAGGTCTTGATGCAATTAGTATATCACCCTTTAAACTTACATTCCATTTTTTTTTCAAGTGAAATAAATGCAATAAATCAGACATTTATATTATCTTTGGTGATCACCCATCAGGATTTACGGTCATGACCTAATGATCATCTTATAGAACGAAACGTTAAGTAGCGTAATCATAGCATGCTTCATTTTTGACTCTCATTCTATTATCCTCTATATAAATTATCAAATTAAACTTTGGGAAGTAGGTTTTCCACAGTTGATAATTATTACAAATTTATATTGTTCATCTTTCCAGGTAGTTTCATTCATACTTCTACATTCAAAAATGCATCTCGTGTTTTCTGGAACACTCATTGCTTGCTTCTTCTGCGCATCTACTATTGTCCATGGTTCTCCCTCATCTCTTTTTGGCTCAGAAGATTTGGCAATTGGTCTGACAGAATTTAAATTTGGTTACAACACTGTTTCCGGTGTTGCTGAACTCAACACAATTCTCAATGGTCTTCAAAATGACATTACAAAACTTGGCAACAGTTTGAAATCCCAACTTAGTATTTTACCAACTTGGGGTCAATATGCTCCCTCATTCGGTACTGCCATCCAAATATGTGAAACATATTCTAGATATAGCCGCACGTCTTTATTGGTTGACGCTAATAGTACTGCTAAAATGATTTCTAAAGCGAAACATGATTCTACACCAATCGTCGATGCAAGCAATAATGGCGCCAATCATGTCCTACGAATTCTTCATGAAATGATTACAGGAACTTCGACTGCTCTTGGTAATAAATCTATCATCAAAATATTTAGCGAACTTCTTCCACAAACAAGTGGTGATTATTATGAAAAGATAGTCGAGTTCATTGCTTATGTCATCAAGATTGAACAAAGTTGTTATCAAGCTTGGTCTCAAGCAAATGCTATTCTACCAGCAAAAGCTCATTATGATCCTAAATCGATTTACAATCAAAGAAAATGCGAACAAGCGCAAGCAATTAAAGATATTCTAGGTATGAATGTTTATCCATATTATTGGTCATCAACAAATGATGCTAATAGTATCAAAGTAAACAATATTTTAAAACATGGAAGTAGAAAAGCATGTTCTATCCCATACAAAGGTAAATCATTTGTTGGAACAGTTGGTACAGACGGTAAATGTAGAATCTCATACAATTACGAATCTCTAGTATGTTTGTTTGGTTCTTGTTCTGATAAAAGTGAAACAATGAAAATGTTATACAATCGTTGTCAACCATCATCATTTGCATATAAAACAATCACAGATGCAGAAAAAAGATTACGTACAATCGTTAAAACAAATGATCAAAAATATCGTGTTTGTGTTGCAAATAAAAATCTTGGTCAAACTGCTGGTAGTGTTTACTCACGTAATTATGGTACAGTTGTTAATCATGTCTGTGTATTTAATCATCTTGTTAATGTTGCACAAAGTAATCCTGGATGGTTTGACGAGAACAGATCTGCTGGTGTATCTTCATTTGAATATGTTACACTAGATTGTAATGTTTTGTCATTATATGAAAATAAATACAATACTCTAGGCCTACCATCCAATGGATGTCAACTTAAATAATAAACATCAGTGCGGCTATTATATAAATTAAAGATATTAATTAAGTATGTATTTCATTAAAAAAATATCAAAGAAAGTTTGTAAGAAATGTTTTTTTGAGAAATATATTTGGCATGATTTTAAATAGTAAAACAGAATTTTTTAATGTCTCTCATAATTTTCACAATGTGGGGAAATGTCTTTCATAAAATCCATATAGTCTCAACATGAAACCCTTCTCCGCCAACCTAAAAAATTAGGAGCTAGAAAGCCTTATGTTTATCTAAATCCTCATAACCCTATATAGTATTTTTATAACAGTTATATCTTAACCTATAAATACAAGTCCTTTTCAATGGTTGTTGGCGCATATCTCTCCAAATTCTGAATTGAACTTTTCGAAAGTAGTGCCATTCGAATCGCTGTGTTCTAAACTGGGTGCTTACGTCTCTTGTTTTTTGATTTTCGCTTTCTGCTTTTCGTATCGAATCAAAATGTATTGATCTGTGAGTCATTTCATTCAACTCCACTAACTCGAACCAGATCTCATGTTCTAGTAACAATTTCTTTGTTGATCGCCACCATCCTCGATCCTTCCATGTCACTGGTATAAGACTATGGAATAGACTGCCATCTTCATTGAAAAATTGCAAACATCCCGTGACGCTGTTAAATCTACTGGAGAATCAGAATGCTTGCTCTAAGCTAATTACTTCTTATTAATTATTATATCCATAATTAAATCTTCTGTTTATTCACTATAGTTAGATACCTATAGATATCTACTGACAGTGTCAGTTTTATAAGGAGAATATGCTACAGCAAATGACGTAAAATTGAATTTAAGTTGAGACAATACGCGTGCGCGAAAAACTGTCCCCCTCCCGACATGAGGCGCCTTCATTTATAACACAAATAATTTTCTCTGTCGCTTACAAGGATGGTCCTCCTTCTTGTAAACAAAGCCTTAGGCGAGATCTTGACTAGGATCCATGATGGACTTTTTACATACGCATGTGCAGTTCAGTCATGATTTCGAAGGAAGCATGGTGGAAAGCGGTCAAGCTGGTGAGGAAGCAAAACCAAAAAGAAAATACTTTAAATGGACACCAAAAATGATTGAATATCTTATTATCTCCATTGATTTTTACCAGCCTTCGATGGAATATAAAAACCTTGACTTTGATGCGACAAAGCTTAAATTTGATCATGTGATGTAAACAAATATTCGTCCCGGCTGAGCGGCATGAAAATTCTACCATATGAACATGAGATAAAAATCACCTCTCCTAACCGAGCCAACCCGGTCAACCGGGACAGCTCGCCTCCATATAAACAGGCCCTAAATCAACAAGGAACCGGTTTGACCATGGTTTAACCCTGGTATTGTGACCTTGGTTCAGTGGAGCAAAACAAAAATCAAAGGTTACAATATGGTTTGCTGTTTTTGATCACGTGAGCAATGGAATATACAATATTATTATTACTGTGTTTATGTTGTGGCCTGTGCAATATGTATATAATGATTATTTAATTAAGTTGAAGTCACTTTAAAAATCTACTCAATATAATATTTGCTTCGATACCTACCAAATATAATTTAGTTAACATACCAAAAACATTCTGGGTCAACCAAAAGACGTATTAGCGAAATTCTTTCAAACTTTGAGTTTTTGTAAATGTCAGAAGAAGCACGTATTCCATAGTTTTTCCAAGTAAGAAATAAAATTTCGTGGAAGGAATGAAAAGCTTTCTCAACCTGGTTAATAGTATATTATGAATCTTGAACCTACTGAACCACTACTGAAAACCTACTGAAAACCGACTGAAAAAATACTAGAATGGGGTTGAGTACTGAAACCGTAATGAAATTTTACCAAATCTAGATATTTCTCATTCTACTGAAAAACTACTGAAAACCGACTGAAAAAATACTAGAATGGGGTTGAGTACTGAAACCGTAATGAAATTTTACCAAATCTAGATATTTCTCATTCTACTGAAAACCTACTGAAAACCGATTGAAAAAATACTAGAATGGGGTTGAGTACTGAAACCGTAATGAAATTTTACCAAATCTAGATATTTCTCATTCTACTGAAAAACTACTGAAAACCGACTGAAAAAATACTAGAATGGGGTTGAGTACTGAAACCGTAATGAAATTTTACCAAATCTAGATATTTCTCATTCTACTGAAAAACTACTGAAAACCGACTGAAAAAATACTAGAATGGGGTTGAGTACTGAAACCGTAATGAAATTTTACCAAATCTAGATATTTCTCATTCTACTGAAAACCTACTGAAAACCGACTGAAAAAATACTAGAATGGGGTTGAGTACTGAAACCGTAATGAAATTTTACCAAATCTAGATATTTCTCATTCTACTGAAAAACTACTGAAAACCGACTGAAAAAATACTAGAATGGGGTTGAGTACTGAAACCGTAATGAAATTTTACCAAATCTAGATATTTCTCATTCTACTGAAAACCTACTGAAAACCGACTGAAAAAATACTAGAATGGGGTTGAGTACTGAAACCGTAATGAAATTTTACCAAATCTAGATATTTCTCATTCTACTGAAAACCTACTGAAAACCGACTGAAAAAATACTAGAATGGGGTTGAGTACTGAAACCGTAATGAAATTTTACCAAATCTAGATATTTCTCATTCTACTGAAAACCTACTGAAAACCGACTGAAAAAATACTAGAATGGGGTTGAGTACTGAAACCGTAATGAAATTTTACCAAATCTAGATATTTCTCATTCTACTGAAAACCTACTGAAAACCGACTGAAAAAATACTAGAATGGGGTTGAGTACTGAAACCGTAATGAAATTTTACCAAATCTAGATATTTCTCATTCTACTGAAAAACTACTGAAAAGCACCTTAAAATTAGAAAGCTACTGATCGAAAAGAGCCCAATTTAGTATAGCCTATTCAGCCCGCTATTCAGTACGTTTTTAGTATGCTATTAGCAGTTTTCAGACTTTCAAAATTCGTAGTGATATATATGATCTTATTTTTCAATTCATTCATTTCGTAATTATGATGATAACATTAATAATCCTATACAAATCCATTTAACGGCAAAGTCTTGGACTCATCAGAATGGTAGATGGACTTGCCCAAGTCTCACTTTTACCTTGACGATTTTGATATGTTGGTAAGCTTACCGCTCGTCAAATTCCGGTATATCAAAGCGGGACTTAAAGATCAGTCAAAATGGTAGATAGAACACGTTCAGATTAATTGTTACGTGTGAACGTGTCGTAAACAAATAGTATATTCAAGGGCATGACGCTCATTGAACTTATTAATTATTTATGCCGTTACGTTTGGACTTTAACAAAACATTGATAAGACTATTCAAATTTGTTACAAGCGGGGTTGATCTTTTTATCAAGAAGCAGTTGGGTGGTAAGTGAAGCGATTTTTATCATTTCAATTTAATCTTCTAATTTTTATAACTCGTAGTTTGTGCACTATTTCAGTACCATGCGAGTCAAATAAGACTCTATGTAAGATGTATATTGTATAAGACTGTATATTGTTGTTTAAGTTTATATTTATATTATCATTAAACTAATTAAATAAAAACAATCAAAATAGTAAACTGTTGTAAGAAATCTTCTTTCCAATAATTTTTAGTTTTCTTTGTTTAATTTAATTTAATTTTAAAAAGCTTAATTCCAACCATTTTCTTTGAGTAATCGATAACGATTCATCACTTCAGAACTCTTGCGGGAAAGGGTTACGAATCCATGTGGACTTGATAGTTTTGTTGTAAACAATTCTAATGAAAGCAACTTGAAAGTTTTAACCATAAATGAAATATGACATTCTTCGATCTTAAACTGATCTGAGTCAACACTGGAACGTCGCAACTAAAAACTGATTAATTAATTTAAAAATTCGAAACCTTTATGCTTTTCCTTAAATTCATGAAATTAAAAAAAGTAAACTCCAGCGACAAGACAGAGTATACCTTCATCCTTCTAATGCTGAAATGTGTATAAATGCTATAGCAAACGATAATTAAAAATGAACCCCTCAGTTTACTCCGTTAATCAATTCAACAACTCTAGTATAGCTAGTGTTTGTCCACATAGTATAATTGTCGGCGTGAATGAGAAATCGAAGGTCACTTACCAAAAGTAGATAATTGTTTTTTGAGTCGTTTCGTATTTTTAGATGGTAATTAAAGCATAAAGATGACTTTCAGCGTTATTATGACATACCATGGTGTCGTGTGGCACAAATCGACCAATCAAAAATCAAAACATCATACGTTTATGAAAAGTTGTTCTAAAATATCACGAATGCTTTCTGCAATCTGATTGGTCGAAAGTCGAGCGTGCATGAACCCTTAGAGGTAAAACATGGCTTCGAAAACCGGGAAAACCGCCAGCTTCAAAAAGTTTGATAAAATACAGAAATTATAGCTTTCCGATAACAATCCAGCAAACATCTTAATTATGGCAACGATTTAAAAAACGGTATTTGGCTTAAGATGATTAAAAAGCGTGGTAAGGAGTTATCAGTTATCAAATGTCTCATTGAGAAGCACTTACATCTTTCTGTTATTTAAATCCTTTATTACTTAATGTCTGTTTTCCTGTTAACTTAGCTATGTATCAGTCCTTTGAAAAAAAGTTATGTATAACTTAATGGTTCTGAATAAATGATGACGACGAGATAATGAATGTTTATATTAGTTAAGAGTGAAATAGCAAACATTGAATGCGTAAATAAGGTATTACCATGGTATATAGAGGGCCCTTCAACATATCATATTGAAAGATTGATTTCGTATTATACAAAATTTGACAATCCGTGCAACTTTTTTTATCTAATACTAGATACATCGAAGTCAAATCAGAATGAGAGGTCTGGCAGTCATCTTTACTTGTATTTTAGTCCTTGTTACGATCGTCGAGGGACACAAGAAGTATAGGACACACAAGAAGAGTCATTTCAAAAACTCTACAAATGGAGAAGAAGATAATTACAAGCGAGTTGCAGCTGTGGCTGCTCCTTTACTACCTATTTTGATTGGGTCTGCAAGTTTGACAACTGGTCTTACTAATTTTGCTTTCGGAAGGGTTGCCGCTGGAAATGCTGCTGCATTGAAATTAAAAATAGAAAGAAATCATCAAGAAATAAAGGATTTGCTAGAAGATGTTAAAGATGTGCTTGAGTCAAAAATAGATTTAGGGAGATATGAAGCAATCTATTCTGATTCTATCCAGTTATGTAATACATATATTGGATACAGTAAGAAACAATTGTTAGTGCCTTGCGATGATGAAGATTGCAATACAAAACGATTTGCAGAGTCTGTAACAGATGCTGGGGGTGATGGGGCTAACCACATTCTCAATAACATCAATCGAATGATCATTGGAGGATCAGGTGGGTCAGTGAAGAAATCCATTTTTACTATATTCGCTAATGCTTTAGATGACAAGCAAGGTGACTATGTATTGAAAGTTATTGAATACGTGGCTTACGTCATGAAACTACAACAAAGCTGTTACGAAGCATGGAAAATTGCCAATGATGTCATGGGGAATAATATGTGGAAACCAGAAGAAACTTACAAAAATAGAAAATGTAAACAAGCTGAAGTAATACAGGAGGTTTTTGCGAATATTCAACCTTACGTCTGGCGTACAACAAGAAATTCGGAAGCAGAAACATCGGACAGTGTTTTTCAACCACAAAACAGAAAAATATGTGCTCTGAAAATGGCAAATGGGAACATGTATTCAGGCTCTGTGTGGCATGACAAAAAATGTAAGACATCAAATGATGGTAGTTGGTGTCTGTTCAAAGAATGTATCAAGACTGAAACCACGATGAAACTTCTTTACAATCGTTGTTTGCCAACTAAAATTGAATTTAAAAAAGGTGTGAGTGGAGGTGATTTGCTTCAAACAATTAGCTTGGAAGATGGATCAAAAGCATGCGAAGCCAAAGGTTGGTTAGAAAAGTTTTCAATCAATTATGGCACTTTACTTGGTAGCAAATGTCATGGTTATTATGATAAAACAGAATCAAAAACACAGCGTTTAAATCCAGATGGATCCTTTAGCAAAACTGATTTCAATTATCTGGTGTTAAAATGCAATGTGCTCGATTTGTACACTGCAAAACACGGAGCCTTGCCAGAAAATGATGATGATGAAAACGCATGCCCTTCATCAGCCACCAAAGCATAAATATCATAATTTAGCGATAGTTGATTCGGACCTCATTTACTATTGACATAACAATCAATCATCAATCTGAACAAACCAAAGAAAATGTAGCAACAAATTCCATTAATTCATGATAGCATGGATTCCTGGAACGACTGTGTAATTCCTAACTATACGCATCTCTGTAATTGAGTGCTTCTTCCTTAAGAAATGGCACTGTATATTATAAATGCATATTATTATTATAATTATTATTATAAAAATATTTCATTTGCTTTACTTCAAATTGTATGTGCTCATAATGAAGCATTTCTTTTATTAGAATGTTGTTTGCAATTGTTTATTATGCTTTGTGTTATTACTTCGAATCATTCTATAAAATCGTTTTTCTTATCAAATAACAAATTGATATATTTCGTTCATTGGTTAGCTCTCTTTATTCCAGAATGTTGAATCCTTTTGCTTTTTCTCATGCAGGGAGATTTACCTGGCAACACTTCATATGTCTGCTATCGTTGAGTTCGTAGAGCATTATGTGACAGATTAAATTCCAAGATGTTACTTTTTCTAATTTTTCAAGTTGAAATTTTAAATACAGAGTACATTTAATTGGACTTTATGAAAAATATTCAATTTGTCACAGCTCGCCGCAATTTCCAAAACACATGTTCTATAGCTGTTCGCTAAAGCATGCACGGTCTATACCCGACATAATAAGGGATTACATCACTCTTGTAAGTGGGTTATCGGAATTTAGATCCACGAGTTCACTAACAAGAAACGAGAAATCCATATCGTAAACGAGGCCGCGGAGTTTACGTAATGGATTTCGAATTTGTTGTTAGAGAACGAGTTGGTCTATAAATTTCGATAGAGCATCCTATAACTTGGAAAGAAATAGTGAAGTTATGAACCATAGCACCTCGTTCTGTTTGGTGAGATAAATTGGCTTCATAGTTTGAGAAAGTCACTGGAAATTATGTTTTTCATAGCAAAGAGCTACTGATTGCCTGATTCCTACATATTGTTATGAAATTCTAGAGTTTTATTTGACCTGGAAATACTGGCCATCACAACAGCCTTATAAGGGTCTGTGAACCTGTAAATAAACTTGTGATTTTCTGTCTATCAAGATCTAAATATTTGCAGATATACTTCATCATTCAGTTCATTGCGCTTGCTGCTAGTTAAATATTTTTCACGAGGAGTCAGAGTTTTGTCATCTTGATATCAGCAATTACAAGAAACACAGTGTGAAGCTATATACATACAAGCTGATAGTACAAACTCAGTTGTAGGAATTGCACCCAACGGGTCAAATACAATAAGCAGATCACATATCTTGACATTGACACCCGGGGGTAACATTCATACTTTTGGTATACGAGGACGTTCAAATATTAAAGGGTACCTTCAAAATCCAGAAAAAATTTTCAGGGTATGCTTAGTCATGAAAATGTTTTTGAGGTATCCTTTTGACGCTTTTGCAATTTTTTCATTCTTCAAAACAAATTCTGCCTATGAATTTTTCTTTTTTTAGTTGGTTTTGGTTAAATCTATCATTCATAAAAATATATTTGGGGTATCTTTTTCATCATGTAGAAAAATTTATGGTCATTCTGCCAAAGTTCCATTTGAACAATCCCATCGAAGCGCAATGGAAGTTACCCCCCCCCGGGCATTGACAGTACAACTTGCAACCAATGAGAACATTATTAAAAACAATCCACTTCGAAAGCTACAGTATACCGAGCGTATTAAATTATTTACTATAGTTTTAAGACACAATGCACGCTCCTTTTACCAGCTTTTACTAATTACTTAATGAATATCATTAGGAAAATAAATTATATATATACTGGCCTATACTCATTATTATGTATTAATTAAATTGCTTCCCTTTGTCACATCGTTCTATTCCATTTACATGTGTTTACCTCATGTCATGTTACATTATAAACAAAAGCCATATAATGTTAAATTTGTATCCTAGCATATTTTACCTATAGTATCTGTCTAGTAATTTCATAAAATATTTCTTTTTAATTTAAACCTTGATAATGACAGCCGGATTATTAAAACGTTGGAACAAATTTAATCATTGCGCTTGTTAATCGATAAAGATATACGATGCAGCTTTTGTTCGATGTCGGGGTTCGATGGCATAAAATATATAAGAAGGAGTGGATTGAGTACAGTATCATAAACTTGACGTTTATGATAATGAAGAATTTACTAAACGTATCTATGCATTTGAATTTCCTCAGGGATTAATATCACCTCCAACACATTGGACTTTACTCCCCTTTCTCTCTTTATCTTTGCGTAAGAGCATCCTATTTAATATTTTGCAATAATTTCAATGACATATTTTCTTTAGAATGAAATGTTGTCTTTCATGGAAAGTTTGATTCCATTTCAGTTGGAATTAACGATGATTTTAATAAAACGATTAAAATAGCTAGCGGCAACAGTAATTGATTTTTATCAGTAAATTTAACGACGTTTCGACCCAATGATACATCTGCCATCTTCAAGTTAAATATAACCTATTTATCCAAAATATTAGGAACATACATATTAAATTAGTTGTGCAATTTTATATAGAGTCAGATTGTTTCAATTCGATTCCGATTTAAATTCTCTGATGAATAGCATTTTGTAAATGAGATAGTCCATTTTGTTTAGCAACTATAATGATGAATTTTATATATAAATATACAAAACATATGGAACTAATACATCCCTATATTAACTTGAAATTTGTATAAATGATACTAATGATAGTAAATGATAATAGATCTGTCTGGAGATCGCAGTGAAATGCGTGAAACTTAAGTAACAGTAAAGATTGTATATTCTTTGAATCTTTCACCATACATTATTATTATTATTAAATATTATTGTGTTAATAGATGCTTTTTTTCTTGGTTAAATGGTTTGTTGGAGTTTTACCTACCGCATAAATCAGGTTGCTGAACTTCTCTCTGCTAAAAAAGTAATGTAGACGGTGTCGCCCTACCGAAGGCACCCGTACCACTCCTCTATTTCTAGATGAGTGGCTTTTTTCGCTGAGAGCAATGATTTTTTTAAACGCTCTTTGTTGGTCTCAGCCGCGACACTGCAGATCAATTTTAACAGATTTCATGGGAGATAGGTCTTGATTGTCAATGCGCAACGATGCGCCGCAGCTACTCACAATGCAATTCCCTCTGGACCATTCCAACCGCCATCCTCAGACGGTACTCATTTGATGTTTCAGATAAAGTCAAGGCTGAGTTGACCTTAGAGGGATTTGAACCACAGTCGATCAGAAATGATTCGATCTGAAGTTCGGTTGCTCTGCCATCTGAGCTAATCCTCTTAATCCTCTCTCTGCTGAAAACACAATATTTGTATTTACATAATTAATTATTTTCCATTTTTCGGTCACAATCTTGTTTTAATATTTATGAGGTCATTTAAAACAAACGAGAGGTGCTTGTTTTTATTTTTTTCTTGGGCACTCACGTCATATCTTGCTGAACAGTATCATAATAACCAAGGCACGAAAATTTAAGTTATTTATCATTATATTTTATATTCGCAAGGTTAAGCCATATAGCAGTAAGAATTCACTTCAATTTAAACAATCCACGATGGGCTAAAACGAACATGATGATTTTGATACTCTCAGATCTCAAAAGGCTGCCAAACGAAATGAGATTGGCATACCTATGAAATGAAACTCTACAAGAGAAAACTTACTTTATAGAATGTATCTTCATTGATGCTTTAATGGCCATTAAACATTTTTGAAGGATAAGTGTTATCGAACATCTTTGTCATTATTTGAACCCTTCAATGTTGTTTCATCTCTTCTTCAGCCAAGACACTTTTTTTTAGTAGACAAAGTCTTGGGAAAACCAAGATCCCTATATACCCTGTCACATTGTTTTGAAAATATATTGTCGCTAGCATCATTTGAATTTAGCTGCAAAAGGAAAATTCCAGATGATGTAAAATGGTGGGAGAACATATTCAACAATGGGCCATAAGTTAAGCTATTACAGTGTACCAAATTCAAGTAAATCCTGACTTATTACTTAATCAAAAAACACTGCAGAACAAGCAAAGACATTTCGGATCCCGTTTCGGGTAGAACAGGTTTGAATGTTTCATTTACTGGCAGAAACCACTTAGGAAGCTTCATTGGTTTGGAGGTGTTATGATCATTCTCCAGGAATTTAATACAATTTTGGCATAGCTGAGTACTCCTGTCAGCTATAAAATTGCAAAAACTGAACCCCATAAAGCATATACTGCATTTGTCATGGGCTTTCAAAGCAAAATCACTTCTGAAATCAAAACAATGCCAAGTATCAATTGTATCCTGAAGGAACTTGATCACATCATAGATTCGATATTCATTCCTATAATCCCAGATGGACATTTTTCTCAAAAGACGAACATGGTTACCTCTATCATATCTAGGATGGGAAGATACACTTTCGTATCTTAGAAATTGCATAACTCTGGAGTCTTAGATACCGCTGGCAACTGAAATATCTAACATCCACTTTCCCATGTGGTAAAGGATCGGGTAAAGGATACACAATGGATCATGACTTGTCATTTTGTCCTGACCAGGGGCGCCGGAGCCATAGGAGGACGACAGGTGTAGATCCTACAAAATTGGCACCTTGATTCTTTGAAGCAATCTGAATTTTAAGAGAAGATGTTTTCACTGTATATGTTAATATATTTGCCATCTTTATTATAACGTGATTGACTTGTTAGTTAGCTAGCATCAAGACTGAAATCTAGATTTCTTATCACGTTAAATTGATGTTTCAAATTACCTCTTGCCAATTACTGCACACCAGACAAATGTAGACCCAGGTGCAGTACAATAATTGTGTGGAAGGACTCTTATGTGTTATTCCAAAGGTCACTCTCATACTCCACAATCCGGTCCTGAAACAGCGCATATCTCTCTCATCCAACACGTCAACAAAGCAGAAGCAAGCTTCCACAGCAGGTAGATGAATGCTCATAGGAAGTGAGAAATATAGTGTATATCCCGCCTGGGGGGTAATTCCCATATGACGGCTATACGGGACGTGCTACTGTTTTGGGGTCATATTCCAGCTGAAAAAAACTTTTTGGGTATGAGATTACAAATTTTGTAACTTTTTGGTATCCTATTGTTGCCTTTTTCAAGATTTTTATATATATTTTACATCATTTTTATGTATTTACTTAAAATCAATCAACCTACTGGAGCTTTTTGGGTAGCATCAACAGAATTTTTGGAACTTTTTGGGTACTTTACCTTTTTCCAAAGTGGCACACCCCCGACCCTGAAAAGCTTGAGTTACCCCCTGGGATATCCCTTATATAGGGAGATTTGATGAGTAGCTTCTTTGTATAGTAGTTTTGGATTCATTTTATTGTATCTCAACGTTTCGGTCATCGCTGTGACCATTCTCAAGAGGAAAAGAAATTTAACAAACTTGGGCTTACTTTTATACAAAATTTACAATTTATAATCTATACCTGTAATACAACTTAAAACATATAACTGCAAAACTAATTGTAGATTAATAAAGGAAATATACTTGAAATAATTTCGAAATAATTTTGATCGAATGGAATTAGCTTGTTTATTCAAATTTGGTTTCATTTTAGACCGAGCGGCACAGAACTAAAAACGGCAGGTTTTCCGGGCAACTTGAAAATCACATAAAAGTGTTCATAAAAATAGGCTAAGCAATTCCCTATTTCTTGTTTAGTTAAATTTTATTGTGAATCCTTCAAAAACCCGATTTATATTTCATGATTCACGGTGAAAGCCATCTTATCGTTTTGAGAAAATGCTGCATGTGAGCATCATGGTTTTTGATATTTTTGTTCTCCCATGATTTTGCGAATCCATACATAGAAGAATGACGAAAACACGAAATGTATAAATTAAAGGGACTCTGACCGTGAAATGATTTATAAATTCATCTCTGGTGAGCTCCACAATAAAATTTGACTAAAACAAGAAATGGAAAAGTACTTTATGGTATTTTTATGAACATTTTATGTGAATTTCAATTTGCCCGTAGAAACCTGCCGTTTTAAATATGCGGCGCTCGGTTTATTTGGAACTGCAATGTTTTAAAACTTTAAATGAGTTGATGAAATCATCACTTTTTGATTGTGCTATTTTATGTCTGCCAATCACTGAGCTGTTCCCACTCTGTTCTTCTATCCGTTTGTGTAGGTGGCGTTTGGTATAACCTATATACAATCTATTCATACCTTTGAATTAGATTACAGAAATTACACAAGCCACATTCGATCGAAATTACTTTAAGTATATTTACTTTATCAATTTTAATAATTTACAATCAATAATTAGTTCTGTAGTTATATATGTTCTAAGTTGTATAGCTATAGAATATAAATTTTATATAAAATAAGCCCAAGTTTGTAAAATTTATTTTCCTCTTGAAGATGGTCATAACGATCACCGAAACGTTGAGATACAAATTGTCAAGACAAAACAAAACAAATGACTAGTCTACGTAAATAATTCGAACCAGGCTTGATCAGAGCCATCTATTTACAAGAGTTGGGACACTTCTGCCATTTTTGTATCTTTTTGCCTGGACCCGAGCACGTTTTTAACAGTGCGCATGTGCAGGAGAATGTTGTGTGTTTTTTTCAGCCATATTGGATTGTATTTTTTCGCGCGTTTCACTTGAAATGATCGACAACCTGTTTCTGAAAGAACAGAGATGGCGTCCAAACATCACGTGACTGGCATCTGTCCAATTGGAGACGATAGCGGCACATGAAAGCGTGTCTCAACTCTTGTAAATAGATGGCTCTGGGCTTGATGACTATTAAATACCAGTAATAAGTTGATATATACCAAATCATGATAACAATTGTATAATAAACAGTAAAAATGTATCGTAATAATGAAATATAAAAGCGAGATCAACTCCTTCAAACATATAATTTAGATCTCATTGTTATTTCCGATTTACATTCTCTATATCAAATCACAGAGGATAAATAGTAGCCCAATTGGGTACTGATATTGTAAACCAATCATTGACAGATAGCTAATATTGTCATAACAAATAAATGAGCCCGAAACTACTGTTCCCGCTACTGTTGCCGATGATTTTTGTAATAAAATGTTATACAAAGAAGCTGTTTTGTTTTGTTATACAGTGTAATCAGTTCCCATAAAATATATATAGCCTAATCTAAAAAAAAAAAAAAAAAACCTATTTAGCATTAAAGTTAATATTTGTTTGTTTGAAGACATAGTTAACGTTTCATTCAGTTTACACATAGAGTAAAATTATATAAGCATGTAAATATTAGCAATTATTAGAATTATAAAGCCTTCGCGCTTTTCTACCCCTTGTATATATCAAAATTTAAAGCAGGTCCATATCAGCCAAGTGCTGCCAGGATCTCGACCTGCTCAAACAAATCAGAAATACATACATACATACAAAGAAGCTACAATTATATTTGTCATTGACCGGTAAAAAAGGACACTTTACACTATATAAAATTTAACTTATATACGGCTAATTAACTGTCCTTAGTTTTATTACGATTATTAGGTGGGAGCATAGGCAAAGTGGAGCATTTGGTTTTCCTGTAAATAAAACACCACGGAAACCACGGAAACAAATCCGCTCATAAACAAATTTCGGATATATGGACATGCGCATTGAGATTGTAAAGATGGCTGCTGTCTGAAGATTTATTTAGCTTTTGCATCGGTTAATGTTATTTCTGTTACTCCAACTGCTACTGGCTATTTAATTGTTTGCCTCGCTATTCTATCTGCAAGTATCATTTGCTAGCTAAGAACTGACCTTCCATGAAATGATCTATATAGCTTCTTTATATACTCGATCACCGACATCAATGCTACGATAGAAGCCTCATTTGCCCAAGCGTCACGCTGGTGAGTCTTGACTGTCTTGGCATGTCTACACAGTAAATAAGATATTGTATTATACTTTGTATTGTGTTTTGTTATTAAACCTATACCACAGTATTGTATACATTGTAAATTGACTATAAAATAGCTGTATTATCTTGATAGTTAATGTTAATCAACGGTTCAACCCATTCAAAACGTAGCATTAATAAATTAGCCTATTTATGTAGGCCTAGCTAGGCTATGCTATATGTGTTTATCAAGCTCTAGTGCACCCGTAAATTATTTTCAAAAGAAAATACAACATTATTATTCAACACAATAGTCCTGCAAATGTAAACGACGTTCCATATAGTTTAAAATATCTGAGTTACTAATTAACATGTAGGAACCTTCCCGAACCCTCTTGACATTCTAGAACATAGGATAACCTACATGACTCATATAATGACAACGCATGATCTATAATGACAACGCACAATCTAGAAGTTTCTAGCTTTCTTTTAAAACACTATAAATACAGCAAATGTAGAATATTATCTTATTATCTTTAAACTAACTTACTATCAACATATCAACTTGGAATTAATATTATTATTCATAAGAAGAAATATACAAATCAATTCAACCTACGTTGTTATTATTATTTCTTCAACATAATTCTACAGTTCTCATCAATTGGTCCGTCGAATTATAAGAACAACTCATCAATTGGTCCGTCGAATTTTCTGGAGATTCTCTTGCTATTTTTTTTTATTATTATTACATCCATCAATCTACATATACTTTTCATTTATCATGCCTGAGAATCAAGAACAACCACAACAAGTTGATAATGCCAACGCCGTTGAACAACAACAACACACACAAGTAGGACGCATCTCAGTCAAAGTTTCACCGTTTTATCGTAACAATTCTGCTGCTTGGTTTCGTCAATTGGAAAGCCAATTCACCCTTGCTGGAATCATCAGAACAGATACTAAATTTCACTACTTGGTGTCCCATTTACCAGAAGACATCGCTGCTTTGGCTTTGACAGATGAAACGGCGTCTGACTATGCCACTCTCAAAACAAATGTCTTGCAACTTGTACAAAAATCAAAACAACAGCGAATTAATGAAATCTTGGGGACATACGATCTTGGTGGAGATAAGCCATCCATATTTTTACGAAAACTATCATCCAAGATGGAGCAGTGCCAATTAACGGCAGACGACGAATTACTAAAAACACAATTATTGAGATGTTTACCAGATCAACTTCGTTTGCCATTGAGCGGTTTCAGCAGCCAAACTTCAACACAGCTCGCTGAAATCGCCGATACAATGTTAAGTCTTCATAACCAAAACGCAATCAACACTGTCCGTTATCCACCACCACAATCTTCTAATCAACCAACTCAGCAAAGTCGAATATCTCTATCATCGCAAGAACTTCCATATGGTATACGAGCGTTTCATTCCAAACAACAGCCGAGGATTTGCCGATCACATTTATTTTATGGCCGAGACGCAAAATACTGCAAACCATGGTGTCACTTTCCACATTCCAATGATCACCAACCGACCGTGATGGCAAACAATGGTAGAACCCCACGCACATCACGTGACTCATCGCCTGTCCGGTCGTCTAATGCAGAAGGTCGCCAACAACAGGGAAACGCCTAAGCGCTGTCATAGCGACTGTACATGACAGTGCCATTTCTATGGCAGTCACAAAATGTCTCGAACTTCATGTAAAACTGGATTACACGTACCATAAATTTCTTGTTGACACTGGGGCTGCCTGTTCTATAATTCCACCACACTTACTTAATCACATAATCGAAGAAACTGGGATTCAATTGGTTACTGCCACTGGTGCCTCTATTCCTGTTTCTGGAAAAGTTCAATTGGAAATATCAATTAAAGGCTTACGCCGCTCATTTCAATGGACTTTTTTAGTTGCTAATGTCACTCAACCTCTAATTGGATATGATTTTTTGTCACATTATGGCCTGATTGTCGACTGCCAAAATAGACGTCTAAGAGATCCACTAACTAAATTCCGTACATCCTGCCTGGCCATCAGTTCAATTCAACCTCATCAATTACTACTACAACCTCAATTACCTGAATCTACACCTGCCTCCATACAGTCCATGGCACAAAACTACAAAGATATCTTTGGTGTCCCATTGGCTGTCACTGGTCCCTCATCAACATCATCATCTGTACCTCACAACACTGTTCATGTCATCGATACTGGAAATAATCAGCCGACTCATGCCAAAGCTCGTCAACTTCATCCTGCAAAGCTGAAATATGCTCAAGAAGAATTTCAAAAGTTATTGTCAACTGGTGTCATTCGTCCCTCATCAAGTTCCTGGGCGTCGCCCCTCCACATGGTCCTGAAAAACAAAGATGGTCAACCCACCTCAGAATGGCGTCCATGTGGTGATTATCGTGCCCTCAACCGTCTTACAAAGCGTGACTCTTACCCTCTACCTCACATTCAATGTTTCACTCGTTCTCTTCATGGTTCATCAATTTTCACCAAGTTCGACCTAGCCAAAGCCTACCATCAAATACCTGTTTCAAAAGAAGACATTCAAAAGACCGCAATCATCACACCATTTGGCTTATTTGAGTACACCTGTATGCCTTTTGGTCTTCGTAACGCCGCTCAAACATTTCAACGCTTCATCGACTCTATTCTCCGAGACCTAGATTTTGCCTTAGCCTACATTGACGATATCCTAGTCTTCTCAACATCAGAAGAAGAACACCACAGACACCTCCAACAAATATTTCAAAGACTACAACAATTTGGTCTTCGTCTACAACCTGGTAAATGTGAATTTATGAAATCCGAATTAACTTTTCTTGGTCATCACGTCACTTCAGCAGGTATTCAACCATCACCATCCAAACTCGAAGTCATCTCCAATTGGCCAACGCCCACAAACGTCAAAGATCTTCGCAGTTTACTTGGCTTCTTAAATTTCTACCGTCGTTTTGTTCCACAATATGCTGATATCATCTCACCACTCCAAGAACTTCTCACTACTTCACTACGCTCAAGCCGCAATTTTATATGGGAAATTCAACATACAACTGCCTTCGAAGTTATCAAACGCAAACTTTCAACAAATCTTCTACTACATCATCCTGATCCTGAATGCACAAGCTACCAGTTGGTCACAGATGCCTCAGCTCATGCCATTGGCGCAGCACTACACCAGATGACTCCAGATGGTCCTGTCCCTATTGGTATGTTCAGTAGAAAACTTTCATCAACTCAACAACGATACAGCACATTTGACCGTGAGTTATTGGCAGCCTATCTCAGCACATTACATTTCAGAAATCTCATCACTGGTCGCAATGTCACTCTGTTCACTGACCACAAACCTTTATCTCATGCTTTCAAAACGTCACGTCCAATGAAGTCTGACCGTAATCAACGTTACCTTGGTATCATCACTGAATATATAACTGACATCCTATACATTTGCGGAGAAGATAATGTTGTCGCTGATGCCCTGTCTCGAATGCCTTCTACATCAACTCAATTGGTCAACTCATCTGAACACTCAGACACTGCTGATGACGATGTACCTGGTATCAACTCTATCTCTGCTCAACCATTGACTCCTGCAACTGATCTGCCAGCCATTGCCAATGGTCAACGCCTTGCTCAACTATCTTGTAATGGTCCCAACTTTAAAGAATACGACATTGGCTCCAACCAACAACTCATCTGTGAAACTTCAGAGCCGTACCCACGCCCATTGGTCCCATCTGATCTACAACAACCAATTATCGATACATTTCACAATCTTGGACATTTTGGTTTTCGCAAGACTGCCAATATGATAATGGAACGTTACTTTTGGCCCGACATGAGAAAACACATCAAAGACCATTGCCGCACCTGTCAAACCTGTCAAAAAGTAAAGATTGGCCGCCACACCCGCTCTTCAATTGGTACATTTGCATTACCTTCTAACCGTTTTGAGAGTGTTCACATTGACATAGTTGGACCTCTACCTACACCTGTTTCTCCTCCTGAAGGTATCTATCAACTACCAGCCAGATATTTACTCACTATCATTGATCGTCACACTGGCTGGCTAGAAGCTACTCCATTAGTCAACACCACTGCTCCAGATGTCGCACACGCCTTCATCAACACATGGATTGCTCGTTTTGGAGTGCCTCTCTATGTTATGACTGATCGTGGTTCACAATTTGAATCTGAATTCTTTCATCATGTCTCTCTTGCAGTTGGTTTCCATCGTTTACGCACTACAGCATATCATCCTCAAGCCAATGGTAAAATTGAGCGACAGCACCGCAGCATTAAAGTTATTCTGAAAGCCCGCAGCATCAACTGGCTCAGAGATCTTCCTATCGCCTTACTCGCTCTTCACAGTGCACCTGATGACGATGGCATTTCTCCATTTACACGACTTACTGGTGAACGCATTATGGTACCGCGTATTCTGGCAACTGAAGACGCTGATCCAAACGCCTTAAAAATTTCAATAGATGATTTATTACACACACTATCTCCTAGGAAACAACGAAAGAATCAACAATGTTATATACCAAAAGATCTTTTAACTTCTACACATGTATGGCTTAGAGTTGACCGTGTTCGCCGACCACTGGAAGCACCCTATACTGGCCCATTCAAAGTCATCAGTCGCCACACCAAACATTTTGTCATTGAACTCACAAATGGATTACCGCAAACAGTTTCAATTGATCGTCTAAAACCCTGTCGTCGTACTTCTACACCAACATCTCAAACTACTGTATTACCAACTTCACCTAATCCAACTCAAGATGTTCCATTGCAATCTTCAACCAGTACTCAAGATGCAACAAGTCTACCATCCACAGCACCAACTTCAGACGCAAACAATTCTGCATCAGCACCTAAATCAACAACTACACGAACTGGTCGTCACGTAAGACTAAACCTTAACCCTAATTACATATATTATTGAGAAATCATAATTAGAAGATGCAAACAAGAAAACGAAGAACACAACCTTTTATCTATCATTGAACATTTATTTTAGCATTTAAATCACTTTTATAATATCAATAATCAATTATATAATCCTTATACATTTTAGCTTATAACATTTTTATTACTCTATATCATGCATTGTTATTACTTCCCTGGCTCCGCCATCTGGCGGGGGGAGTTATGTAGGAACCTTCCCGAACCCTCTTGACATTCTAGAACATAGGATAACCTACATGACTCATATAATGACAACGCATGATCTATAATGACAACGCACAATCTAGAAGTTTCTAGCTTTCTTTTAAAACACTATAAATACAGCAAATGTAGAATATTATCTTATTATCTTTAAACTAACTTACTATCAACATATCAACTTGGAATTAATATTATTATTCATAAGAAGAAATATACAAATCAATTCAACCTACGTTGTTATTATTATTTCTTCAACATAATTCTACAGTTCTCATCAAACATTGACCAAGTTCTACAAGTTCTAAATTTTAATAAGCACGTCATTGAACACCTAACAAAATAAGTATATGATTAGATATTATAAAATATCTTCAATATATTATACCTTTCCACAGCAGAAATTCAACACTTTAGTTTTACTTCACTTTGATTATTGCTTAGTCTGTTTGGGTTAGGCCTACCTTCGTAGTCAAGGACTATTAAATCGATTACAAAAGTTACAAAATAGGGAATGCGAATGATGCTCCACTGGGACTATGGCACTTTGACATTTTAAATATTTATTTGCAGCCTAAACATGAGACATATGCTATTTGATCTAGTTCGTTTATCTAGTTTTGGAAATTACACTTAATTTCATTATGACAAACTGTTCTGATTGTTAATTTGAACTTTTTCCTGAAAGAAATTCCAATGCTCTAGCTGGTTGTGGACATTTGAATTGAGGCCTACAGTTTTGAAACCATTCCGAAGGTTTAGTGTAATGGAAGTTGGAACTTTTTGTGCCATCCTTCACCTCCATCAATCCATACTAGATCACATGCAAAAAATGAACTTCAAGTTTTGCATTGTTTGAAGTGGAACACATGGCTGGCATTGTTGAATTACGTGAATTACAATAAAATATGAATGACGAAAATACAGCGAAAGTACTTCCGATCAAGGACTACAGAATTATTATTATAGTTTGTTTATTATTATTTTGTTTAGTAAGCAATGGCGTAACAAACCCTTTAACGAATTAATTAACGATTAATGATCATAAAGAATGGCGGCAAAGAGGAAGGCATGGAAAATACGTGAGTAGAGTACAAATGTCTTATTACTGTGTCCATCAGTGTTGTGAGAATTACTTGAAAAAATAATTAATTAGATTACAAATTACTTTAGCTAAAAGTTCCAAGAAAAAGCAATTAATAAATAGGCCTAATTACTTTGTAACTATTGAAACATTTCTGTTCGTAAGGATCCAAAACTATATGTATTTTATGATTCTATCTGGCGGAAAATTATTGCAAAGAAGATGAGTTTTTCATTGATTGTGAAGTTTTGTTTTGGAAATTATTTATTCATAAGTCAAAATTCTTGCGTGTTCTTCTCATCAACTCTAAATGTGTTCGTTGACCTTTTCATATTCGGACAATAGAATTGTCAAATGGCGTGATAATTTTTATATAATCAATGAAATCTTTTATTTCGAAAATCTTGCTGCTGTTAATATAATTTCAAAATCAAAACATTAAGAAAACAATAACCAACTCACACAAAAAACAATTATTTTAACTGATTTGAGACTTCACAATGACAGACCTAGCAATATGACACTGAAAACATTTATGCCAACTCCATAATAACAAAACTATTAAACATTTCATAAGTAAATCAGGAATAAAATATTTCCTAAAGTAATCGGGAAGTAATAGTTTCGTTACTTAAAAAAGTAGTTAATTTCTTACTTATTACTTTTCTCAAAAAAGTAATTTATTACCTCTAAAATTGCTTCAAAAGGAACGATTACCAAGTAACGCGTTACTTTTGTAATGAGTACTCTCCACACTGGTGTCTATAACAATAACATTGATTTAGTTCTGAATAATATTTACAATAAAAGGTAACATTAAGCCATGCTTACTTCTATGAGATAAAATGGTTTCAGTCCAAGTTGCAATTCTCAAATGCATTTTTTTTGGTAATTTTCAATTGCCATTTCAATTGTTTCGGCTGAGATCATAAAATATTATTTACATTCATTGCTCTCAGCGGAAATAGCCACTCCTCTACAAATAGAAGATTGATACGGTTGCTTTCGGTAGGGGCGATACCATCACAATTACTTTTAGAATTTGCATATCTGACAATATGAAGCGTAGTTCAAATAGTTTTTATTATATGTTTTTGCAATTATTATGAATCAATTCATGGAAGCGTAATTGATGAATCGGACCCATCACTAATTCAATGTGATTAATCTCATTTGTATGATTTATCTCACTGAGTAGCAATAATGTGATTGAAATAAATTTTAATTATTTATCAGCTGCTCTTTCAAGATTTTGACATAATTAGGATCAATCTTATCTGTTCTTGTAGAGGAGTTTGTTGCGCATTCAAACAATGTGACATGTTTAGCCATTGGGCCAAAGTCTGGACGTGTTCTGGTAACTGGTGGAGAAGACCGCAAAGTGAACATGTGGGCTCTTGGCCAGCCAAATGTCATTATGGTAAAGGACTGCATGCTGTTTTTCAATGATACAAATTATATTGGTATTGAATTTCCCATCAAGGCTGTCAAATACCTATCCCGAGAAGATGTGTTTTGTATTTTAGCCGTTTGTTTGACATTGAAGTGAAACGGTAGATATCCTGTGCCTCTTCACACCATGCATGGTCCGACAAATCTATTTGTGCCGCGTATTTGAATATTTACGAAAATATGCACGGCAAAAATAGAATCTTTAAAATATCACTATGTTCGTCATTTCTTATCAGATCAGCTTCAAACAAAATAAATTTTCGATAGAATCCCCCTATTACATAGAAATTCATTCAAACTGAATAGTGACATTTTGTCCTCAAGACAGTCTTCTGTCTTTAAACAATGGCAAAACAAATAATCAAATATGTATCTACATTAATTTTCTCAAGAACAAACAAAACATGCTGGTCTACATCACTCATGAGATCGATTTGTATTATATCAAATAGACATTTTTATTTGTCGATATTCTCATTCCAATATGGCTGCTCTACCTAGTGCACTGGGCCATGTCATGTGTTCAGCCTCCATTTCATAATACAAACTACAAGACTACAAACACATGCAGAGTCCGACAAAAGGTTCAGCCTTCTGGAATCCTAAAGGCATTTCAACATTTTCTTCTGAATTTTCTTGTTGAGGTTGATCAGAAAATCATTAAAAATATCAATTTTCTTCTGAATTTGGTCTAGCCTTCCGGGATCTAGGATCCCAGGATCCCCACTTTTGTCGGACCCTGAACACATGAGTTGAACATTACATTACTTTTGTTCCTTTAGAGTCTGTCCGGCCACACAACGCCTGTACAATGCGTTCAATTTAATTCTTCTGAGGAGGTTGTTGTCGCGGGATCACAGTCTGGATCTTTGAAGATTTGGGATCTTGAAGCTGCAAAAAGTAAATCATTAATAGTTATTAAATATGCTAATGAGTATTACATGATGATAACAATGCCAATTGTATTTCTTTCAGTTGTAAGGACTTTGATTGGTCACAAATCCAATGTTCAATGTTTGGATTTTCATCCTTATGGTGACTTTGTTGCGTCAGGTTCACTAGATACTAACGTAAAGGTACACTCTAAGGAATTAACATAAATTATCATAAATTAGGATGTAGGTAACATGCTACCCTAGTTATGCTAATTATACCATTTGTATTTATTTCAGCTATGGGATGTGAGAAGAAAAGGCTGTATTTTTACTTACAAGGCAAGTGAAGAAGTTTCCATAGAATTTTCTCACAACCAGAAAATGTTTATAATGATTTAAGAGTGTCAATTGATAGCATCTTTATCTAGCTGGACTTGGATGCTGGACTCTGTTCAATGATTGATGACAAATAATATCAGAATGTCGGCATATAATCCCTTTTACTAGGCTGCTGCCACTTGCAATTGTATGGAGGTTCTGAGTTGGCACAGTTTCAAGTAATTTATTTTTCCAACTAAGAACGTGAAAAGCACAATTGTCATTAGCCTGCGTAACAGCCGCGAGGAATGTGTGATTTTCAACCCAACAAGTTCCCATGAGTTTGTGATATAATTTATGCATTAAGTCGTAATACCATTGAGGTCATTGTCTATGATAACTATAACGTGTTTGACGAGGAGTTGATGACAACTGATGTTTTATGACAGTGTGGGAATAATCTACCAAATTTAGGTGCTATTTTCGATGAGCAAAAAATCACACATTTGTTCACAGACCACATGGTTTCAGAAAAAACCTGGGGACTGGTACGCAAGCATTAGATTAGATATAATTCTAATCTCTTTCCATAGCATATGACCATTACTGCTTCAAATGATACAGATTTAATCTTGAACTTTTGATTATCTAGTAGAAGTAGGGACGACAATCATTTCTTCCAATGAGACAATCAGACATGTGGAGCCTCTAGCAATTGTATTAATTTAATTATAATTTTAGGGACACACTGCTTCTGTTAACAGTTTGAAGTTCAGCCCAGATGGCCGATGGGTAATTTCAGGTGGCGAAGACAGCCACGTCAAGGTAACAACAAATGTTGTCAAGGTAACAGCAATGGCACTACACCTTCTGCTGAATGGATGTAATGTGTTTTGTTTTGTTTCATAGCTTTGGGACTTGACAGCTGGTAAAATACTGAATGAATTTGAAGGACATACGTCTGCTGTGAACTGTCTTGAATTTCATCCAAAAGAGTTCTTAATGGCATCAGGTAGCTCTGACAGGTGAAACCAGAAACCAGCAAATAGTAATTTCACATGGTTTATAAACCAACAAACATTAATTTCACATGGTCTATTGCTCATTTGGTATATGTCATTATTCATCTATTTTCAGAACTGTCAAGTTTTGGGATTTAGAAACTTTTGAGTTAGTTGCCGCACCAACTCCAGAGCATTCTTCTGTTCGGTAAATTGAGATAAGATATAATATGTCTTACCACTATCGTATTTTTATTAAATTTTTCATTTAATGATGTTTTGTTTGTTTGTTTGTTTGATAGTGCAATCAGTTTCCATCCTGATGGCTCTTGTCTTCTGGCTGGTGCGCAAGACTCTCTCAAGGTAAGTATCACACGCAAAATATCATCACATCATTCCATGGGCTGCTATTGAATTGATATTGTTTGGTATTGTTTTGAGATTGTTTGGTATTGTTTTGAGATTGTTTTGAAGTTGTTTTGTGATTGTTTTGAGGTTGTTTTGTGATTGTTTTGAGATGCTTTGAAATTGTTTAGAGATTATTTTTGAGGTTGTTTTGTGCTTGTTTTGAGATTGTTTTGAGATTGTTTGGTATTGTTTTGAGATTGTTTTGAGGTTGTTTTGTGATTATTTTGAGATGCTTTGAAATTGTTTAGAGATTATTTTGAGGTTGTTTTGTGATTGTTTTGAGATTGTTTTGAGATTGTTTTGTGATTGTTTTGTGATTGTTTTGAGATTGTTTTGAGATTGTTTTGAGTTTGTTTTGCAATAGTGTTGAGATTGTTTTGATTGATTGCAGACATATTGCTGGGAACCTCCAAAATGTGCTGACAGTCAACCAGTGGGCTGGGGCAAAGTGTCACATATGGAATTCTCATCTGATCAGTTGGTAAGTCGGACAGAAAGTGTTGCAACAACGAAATGATTGTTCTGCAATTTCCTCATGCATCGATTTTATTCCTTATGTTAGATTGGTGCATCTTTTTCTCAAACAAATGTCTCCATCTGGGTTGTAGATCTTGATGTGAGTAATTAAACATACCGTAACATATACTAATCTCAACCTACAAAAGAGAGCTTCCAAAACTGTGATTTCATCAGAATTGCTGATTTTGGTGTTAGGTGAAATCTAATTATTTTAAGTTCTCTTTTAACAAGTTAATATTAATCCTTTGATATTAATTACTGAGATTTCCTATTAACAAAGAGATGTGACCTGTGCAATGTCCGACAAAAGTAAGAATCCTGGAATCCTAGATTGCGGAAGGCTAGATCAAATTTAGAAGAGAATTGATATTTTCAATGATTCAAAACATCAACAAAATATTCAGAAAAGAATGTTGAAATGCCTCTACAATTCCAGAAGGCTGAACCTTTTGCTGTACCTCGAACTTGTGAAATGATAATAATAAATAATCGTTTTTCTCCTTCCATAGTTCATTGAGGCTGCACTTGCAAAAATGACTCCAGACGGCAACGACCCAATCCAGCTGGTATGACATCATCATAATTTATTTGTATCTTGTCTAATTTCACAAAAGATGCTCTCGTTATCCTAATACATTACCATTGACTGACTTTCCAGGGAGATCCTTCGCCCTCGAACACTCCAACAACTGATGACCAGACAGCTAGAGTCAGGTAAATAGATCGCTTTATTCTAAATAAATAAATCATTGTTTGCTATCTTATTTAAAACATTTTGTTCATTGCAGTCGGAAATCCTTCTCTTCAAGACCAAAGACGTCTTCCACGAAACAAAAGTTAGTACTTTAAATTCTTCATTACGAGGAAAATCTGAAACTTATGTGAACCCTTCAACATCAACAGTTTGAAAAAGTTACGAAAAATCAAGTTTAACCATGTTAGTGTTAAACTACAGGGGTCTTACAAGAGAGAAAACACTAAATATTTTACAAATTTGTCTATATCAAAGTAAATTATAATCTGCTATCTGATTGATTGTTTTCAATGTTCAGCTCTTTAATGTAGAGATGTGGTTCAATGTGTAGAGATAGTTTATATTTTACAAAGATTTTGGATATTATTATTGTTATTATTATTATTATTATTATTATTATTATTATTATTATTATTATTATTATTATTATTATTATTATTATTATTATTATTATTATTATTATTATTATTATTATTATTATTATTATTATTATTATTATTATTATTATTATTATTATTATTATTATTATTATCATTATTATTATTATTAATTGATATCCATCATCGTTTTCCATTAGGAAACCTTCTCTGAACGAGACACACACTCTTGACGCTCCAACTGAATTTGCTATTGATAATGATGGCAATAATCCAGAACCGTATGACAATGCGTTCAAACCTCGTCAGAATCTGCGTGAGTATTTTCTACCTTCTCATCTATATGGCAGAGTGTGTCACATTCTGTCACATAAATTACTCATTCTGATTGGTTGATTGTAGCCCGGTCACCAAAGTTACTAAAGAAGAAACTTGAGCCATTCAAAGCCCCTGTTGATGTTTCAGAATCAGGTATCACCTCATTGAGTGTCACGTTTTTTGTTTTAGTAAACTGTAAATATGGCTGTTAGTATCGATTCCAAGTTGATAGGCGTCCAACTGAGCTATAATTTATATAACATCTGTTCAGATAAAAGTTCCCCTGCGATCAACAGTATAGGAGTTTATGAAAAGTTCATGAAATTAAGTGGCCCCAATTTTCATGAACTTTTCATGAACTGTTCTTGAAGAAGTCAATGAAAATTAGTCCATTTAATGTTCATGAACTCCTGAATTGTTGTTCGCAGCGGTTATCCAGAAAAAGGAGGAATTTTCAGAAAAGTATTTTACATGCTTTTCTTTCGCCTTTTGCATTTTTGCGCATTTCAATTTCATTTCAACTTAGATAAATATAATAATTCACTTCAACTGTTTATAATAAAAGATATGCATGGTTATATATTTTTGATTTGTTTTGCAATATTTAGATGCGTCATCCAAACATCTACAATCTGATAACAGGAAGGTAATAATCACAACAGCAATAATAATTATTTCAACTTTTGGATTGTAAATACAGATAGATGAATTTTCTTATCAACTTAATTTTCCTGTCAAAGAATGATAAACAAGAAATGTCATTTAAAGGGTAAAGGGCAGAAAAATAAATAAATAAAAATAGTTATTTGAGAATGTATTTGTAAATACAGCAGTCATTCTCTTCAGTTAAGTTGTTAATGTTATGGTAGTTCTATGTTATACAGTGAAACCTGTATATAACGGCCAACTAAGAGAGGTAGATAAATCGACCACTATAAACAGGTGGCCCTTATATATATAGAAAATACTATTTTAGACATTGCAAAAGTGACCACTATAGACAGGTGGCCGCTGTATGGAGGCGACCTTTATAATAGGTTTGACTGTAGTTAAATTGTTAATCAACATTTAAATAACTGCAGGCCTACTGTTGTTAGGAAGGTTGTTTTTAGATGACAAAGATAACAGAAGAGGTTATTTGACTTTTTGCCAATTTTTATTAAATATGTATACATTAATTGTAGATAAATGTCCAAAAAAGAAGTAATGTTAACATTGTTGTTTCTATGTAGGAGTCGTCTGAAAGACGTCCTGCCGACAGACATAGCCCAAGTGATAGCAGACCAACTGTTGAGTCATCCACCAAAGCGACAACATATCAACAGCCAGATGCGAGCAGTTTAGCTGAATTAGAGAAACTTAGAAAGGATCAAATTGAACAGGTCTTGAAACAGAAGCAACTTGAGGAACAACAACAACAACTACAAAAGCAATTGCAACAACAACAACAAAAGCTCATACAACAACAACAAAAACAACAACATGTAGAAGATACAAAGCGTGATGCTTACGCGTTGAGTCTGTCAACTGAGAAGGTAGTTGGATGTTATCACAGCCGAAGTGATTTCAATGTGGATTATGAGTAATGATCTCATTTCTATCTTGACAGGCCTCAATCAAACCAGCAATGTTGACAGTGCATCAAATGACAATGCTTGTTCGACAAGGTAAAATTTCATCGGTCATACCATCAGCGTCGGACAAAAGGTTCAACCTTCTGAAATCCTAGAGGAATTTCAATATTTTCTTAAGAATATTTTTGTTGAGGTTTGACCAATAATTCATAAAGATATCAATTTTATTAATCCTAGAGGCATTTCAATATTTTCTTATGAATATTTTTGTTGAAGTTTTACCAATAAATCATAAAAATATCAATTTTCTTCCGAATTTTCTTAACCTGCTTCACAGACCCAATTTAATTTACGTTAGAATATAGTACAGATATGATATTTTGTCCTTATCCAGGGATCTGTATATATTAAGTGGTGCTGTCTTGCTTTTTTATGTTGTGTTTTCAGTTGTAGTTAAACTGTAATGTGATATTCTACTCACAAATACATCTATTATTTCATACAAAAGACAAAAAACCCAAGGCACGTGACGAGACAGAAAATAGGAGTGTATTACACAGACCCTATTCTATCGTGAATGAATCGGGTCTGTGATGCTGGCTAGAATGTTCTCTAACCTTCCGGAATCTAGGATTCCAGGATTCATACTTTTTTCGGATACAACAAACCATTTATGAACAACGTAACTCATACATAACTATGCTATTATTATTAATTACCTATTTTTTCTGTATTTGATAAAGATCATAAAGTTGTGTGCTCCATTCTTGACGCCAGAAGAAAAAATTTGGCAGTTGTTGGTCGCCTTTGGAAAGATGGTGAAATAAAGGTAGGTTATCATGCCAAAAAAGTCATTTACAAAGGAGGCAATTACTGTACGTTATTTTTACGTTATCACTCATCTGTGTAACTATAGCTATAGCTTTAAATCCGTTTCAACCATTGTTCAGAAAATCAGAACATCATATAATTATGAACAGTCACTCCAGAAGAATGTTCCATCCCTCGCCATTAATTAAAAGCAGAAACTGTCATATTCTTTCAATTAGAATACTGTGATGTGATGGGGATTATGAATTCTTTTAATTTCAGGCCGCCATTGAAACAGCAGCTGTCATGCCAGACCAAGCTGTTCTTGTTGATTTAATGAATGTTTTAACACTAAAACAGTAAGTCAGACCTTCTATGCTATCTACTACAGTGAAACATGTATATAACAACCACGACCATCTATAAGAGGTGAATAAATTGACCACTATAGACAGGGTTGATTCAATAGAAAATATCATTTTAAACATACCAAGAGTGACCACTATATATAGGTAACCTTTTTATATACAGGGTTGGTTCAATGGAAAATATTATTTTAAACATACAAGAGTGACCACTATAGACAGGTGGCCAGTAGATCAGGTTTGACTGTATTAATCTAGTTTGAGGATGGCATTGAGAGTTACCAAACTATGATAGATTATAGAGCCTCAGATTTTCTACTAAATTCGATTCTCAATGTCATGCAACATAACGAGTTTGATATTTGTTTTACTAATTTATGATTCATTACATTAATTATTCAAGGAAACAAGAGTTTGAACGTTCCAAAACTCATTTGAAAGTTCCTCTTTCGTATCGGTTTTATTATGCTTCAACAAGATATGGATTAAATGCGGTTAAAGATGATTTTGTTATTCGTTTTGTGTTTTTGTATCTTTCCTATCCAGCAAATTCTCTAATTCAACTTCAGATAAAGTAGCAAATCATAATGTATTGGATTCTCCTATTTTCAGTGTTAGTACGCGAACCAAAAATATCAAAACTAATGTCCATGTCAGGCAACCAATGTGATGATTGACGTTGATGTAACGTAGTAAGTGATATAATAGGCCTGGTTGAACCTTGAAAAAAACGCATCGGTGATTGTACAGACGGCGCTGACAACATCTTGCCTGTAAACAGCATCCAGTCTGGGCGGAGGGCTATTATCATCAGTTATTAAATCAGTTATTACTTCATCGCATCAAACATTAGGAATTATCTGGATACAATTGGTTAAGATCATAAGGGAGTTTGAAAATTTGATTAATAATGAAATGGTTTGCTTTTTTAGAACGCTATGGAATCTTGATATCTGTGTTGTTTTACTGCCTCAGTTGTCACAGTTATTAGCAAGTAAATATGACAAGTAAGTCCAACAATAGGGAATTCTATGAAAAAATATTTTTCAAAGTAATGATTTGGTCTGATGTATCAACTGAAAAAAATTGATTGTTGAAAGGCAGATCCGATAAGAAATGAACAAGATATCAATATTTCTATTTTCGTGACGTAGATATTTAATATCGCGGCAAACTAATTAAAAATAATATTGAATATTTTTTACACAAAAATATACGTCTGGCAGAAATAATTTCTTTAATTTATCGATATCTCCGTCATTTCTTATCGGATCGGCTTTAAACTTTTTCAGTTGATATGCATCAGAATCAATCATTACTTTGAGATTTTTTTTTCAATAGATTCTATTTTACTATAATGCTGTATTATTTTTCGTTGACTATCATAATTTTACCATTTCATTAACAGTTATGTCGAAACAGCAGCCAATTGTCTTAAATTAATACTGAAAAACTTTGTTCCTGTTATCAAAAGTAATATGGCCGCACCCCCCGTTTCTGTTGGCGTAGATCTAGTTCGTGAGGAACGGTAAGTTAGTACCGTGCATGCAACAGTTAATGGGGGTACATATTTACAGTAAAGGCAATCTCTATTTGATGGATGTATCGATTGTTATTTTAGTTATGAGAAATGTCAGAGATGTTATCATACGCTGTTAACAATCAAAAGTGACATGGTGACGAAATCACAGTCTGCGGGCGGACGTTCATCTGGAGTGCACAGAGAACTGCTTATAGCTCTTAATGGATTAGAGTAATATTTTACTAAAGTAGAAAAAAAGACAGAGGAATGTAATTATGAAATTGGTGTTGATCAAATCTGTTCGCACATATTTTATCCTCGTTTTGTATGAAAGGATTATTATTATTATTATTATTATTACACACTACGCAGATGCTGCTGTATTGAAAAGTTAGACATAATAATAGTAAATCATCTAGCATTGCGGCAACGTCGGCTATTTGATGATGTGTATTCTATATTATTATTTTAATTACTATTGAACTACTATGTTCAACCAACGATGTGGTAATGCTATTATCCTTCCTGTCCAAAGTCATCTGCAAACTTTTTCAACTTTTTCAAATCATCTTCATTGACAGTCGGGCGAGTAGTTTTGATGGATCGTAATACATCAGCCTGCAATTCAAATAAAATAAAATGTAGACACCATTGACAGTTAGGACATGAACAGAACAGATAAAATCAATGGATGAATGCTCACACGCGAGACAATTGGTTCACATAATTTGTCACTCGGTACATCCATCCAGTTCATTTCTACCGCACCAGAATCACCTAATTAACAAACAAAACCATTAATCAATGTATAGATGCAAATAAAAGTAACAACTATTTTGGGGTTGTTAAATTAATTAGGATCCTGACCTGGTGAGCATGGCGACAAGAGGTCATCAACTATTATATCTGGATTGTCACGTGTTGGACCACGCATCTGAAACACACAAACCACATAAATCGTTGATCCCCTGTCGGTGGTGTGTTACATGTGACACATATATGTTTGAGTACATACCCGTTTGAAATGGGTTGCACTTTGCACTTTCCTTACGGGTTGCATAAGTGCATCACGAACAACAATGCTAATATCTGCACCAGAATACCTTTGATAGAATAAAACAATTAATAGTTTACAAAGGCCGAACTCAAATGCTGGGAATAGAACATAATTGATGACTTACCCTTCTGTGTTTTTTGCTAAATCTTTGTAATCGTGGGGCTGCATTGAATTGGGGGTTGTTCCTACATGCAGTTCGAACATGGTTGAGCGCGCGTTACAATCAGGCAGTGGGATGTAAATCCTCTTTTCAAATCTTCTTCGAATAGCAGAATCTAATACCCAGGGAATGTTAGTGGCACCCAGAACAAGAACGCCATCGTTGTCAACACCAACACCTTTTCAATATAAAACAACACATCCATCAGTTGCATATTAATATGAAACCATCTTACCAGTGGTACAAGAAGTTGAGCCATGAAAGCAGTTGACCCCTTGCCCTTGCAGCGCAGTACAGGGGCAGCAAAGTGCACTTTTCCAAAATAGTAAAATACTTTTTAACCAGACTTGATGATGTACCCTAAAACATTTGTAAATAAACACTAATTGCTCAGGATTTTGTCATGAATATTCAAATTTTCTCACTAGTATTGCGTCCTAAAACAAAAGAATTATAGGCCAATATCTGCCAATGTACGGCCATTCATAGAACATTTTTGAAAAAGCGCCCTTTTTCGCAGCCTGCCTCTGTCGCTTGATTTTTGCTCTGACGCCCCTGCATCTTATAACATGACATAGAGAAAGTGCGCAATGACTTACCTTGCATCTGAACAAGGAATTCTGTTTTGATTCTTCTGGCTGATTCGCTTTCGTTCTCGCTACGTGACGCACATAACGAATCCACTTCATCAATGAATATGATCGATGGTTTATTTTCTCTCGCCATATGAAACAACGTCTTCACAAGCCTAAATAAATCAATTACACATAATTATATGATAACACATAATCAACACTTCATAATTATGAATATATTTGTGGACATACTTTTCACTTTCACCAAGCCATTTTGAAACAAGATCAGATGATGAAACGGAAAAGAAGGTAGAGTTGTTTGCTTCTGTTGCAACAGCCTTTGCAAGAAAAGACTTTCCTGTACCAGGAGGCTAGACGATACAAGAATAAAGATAATTAATTCCAAGAACAGAACTTTAGTTGCTTCGTATGAAAAGTATCCTTACCCCGAATAACAAGATGCCCCTCCATGGTGTTCTCTTCCCTACAATAAATCACAGTGAGCAACGTTGTCAGAATGTAACATCATTTATGGACAAAACCAATATTTATGTCATGTATATGTATATTATTTTACCTGTGAATAAGTGAGGGAATTTGATGGGTAAAATGACAGCTTCCTTAAGGGCTTCTTTGGCGGCATCTAACCCTGCCACGTCACTCCATTTGATATTAGGTTTCTCTTGAACAATGGCACCTAAGAGGATAAAATATTTAAATATATCACCATCAAATTCATGATGTATTAAGTAATCAATTATTTAAACTAGTGATAGACATACTATTCAATGAAGTTTTAAACTTTTTTGATTCGGCATTCTCTTCATCGCTGTCATCCTTGTCGTCGCCCCTTAACAAACATCACAGTTTAGTTCAAGAATTATAATAAGCATACAGTAGTAGCCTACAGTTAATTCGGTTAATTTCCCTTTTTCTAGTGTCCCACCTTGCTTAATATCCCTACATATAACTGATTTCTATTCTCCATTCTTCATACAAATTCTCATTATCCTATGTCGCTTAATGTCCCACTTTCATCCGTACCACAGGGGGGGGGGGATACTAAGCAAGCTCAACTGTATTATCATTGCTATCAACATGTAATGTGTTATGTAATATCAGCTGTAATGTGTGTCTTACTTGGAGGAGCCGTCTTTCACTGGCTTTTTATTTTCCCCTTTCAGAAGGAATTTCTTTAGCATTTCTGCCCTTTCAAGGTATTGAACGCATTTGGCTCTTATGCTATCTTTTGATTTATCGCTCTGAGCTTCATCTGATAGATAATGATAAAACAAGTTAATTTAAAACAAGATTAATTACCATAATTTATACATTTGATTATAACGCAGTATATAGTTCCATTGAAAAAATCAACCAACAATACACACACGTTGACTATCAAATAGTTATTCAAAATAGTCAATTATTCACTACAGTCAAACCGGTTATAACGGTCACCTCTATACAGCGGCCACCTGTCTATAGTGGTCACTCTTTCAATGTCTAAAATAGTATTTTCTATTGAATCAAACCTGTATATGAAGGCCACCTGTCTATAGTGGTCAATTTATCTACCTCTCTTGGCTGGCCGTTATATACAGGTTTCACTGTAGTCAATATTTAATAATCAAGAGTAAATGTAATGTAGACGGTGTCGCCCTACCAAAGGCACCCGTACCACTCCTCTATTTCTAGATGAGTGGCATTTTTCGCTGAGAGCAATGATTTTAAACGCTCTTTGTTGATCTCAGCCACGACACTGCAGATCAATGTCAACAGATTTCATGGCAGATAGGTCTTGATTGTCAATGCGCAAAGATGCGCCGCAGCTACTCACAATGCAATTCCCTCTGGACCATTCCATCCGTCATCCTCAGATGGTACTCATTTGATATTTCAGATAAAGTCAAGGCTGAGTTGACCTTAGGGGGATTTGAACCACAGTCGATCAGATATGATCCGATCTGAAGTTCGGTTGCTCTGCCATCTGAGCTAATCAAGAGTCAAGATATTCTGAACTAAATACAGCCAAAAATTTTTAACAAGTGAACCAGAACTAGTTCCAGGGTTTTACCGATAAAACTTGAATAAAAATGAAAAGAGTCTGGAACCAGTTCCGGTGCACTTTTTAAAATATTTTTTATTTTTTTGACTCTAACTAGTTCAGAATGTCTTCCTGGACAGTCCTGAACATTTGTAGACAACATTGTAGACTGCTTCTAATAACCATTATCTGATAGTCAAAGTGTCTCCATTATTGGTAGATTTTTTTCTCTGGGACTATACTAACTACAGTGTAACCCGCTTAAAAGTCAAAATTGCCAGCGATTTTCATTGCATTTATCCGAAATTGTTTACCACAGGACTTGACCAGAAAATTGTTTAACAGGTTTCAAAGCCAGGTTGCAGATAAGCGGGAATTTCACTTATCCGAATTGCACATAAGCAGGTTACACTGTACACAGATTGTAGATTTCCATGAGCACAAACTGTGCTTGTTTATCAATTCTGTCCATGGATTCAATCGGAGACAAAATCTGTTTCGCTTTCACGAGGGTAGTGAAGATGAGTGTAATTCATTTGAAGATTTAAAATGCTTCAATTATTAAAAAAATAAAGATTTAACCTTCAGTAGTCCTAGTCACTAGACTGTAGAAGAGCCATCGATACTGTGCTGTCTGCGAGTAAGATCTAACCGCTGAACAATAATTCTGATATATGATAATATGACATCATTGCGTTTCAGTCTAGCTAATTACATAGATATAATATTACAGATTCCTTAATCCGATTACATAAACAGTCTTGAGTTGAGTTTTGAATGTCACGGACGTTTTTATGAGTTATTGCCTTTCCTTCTTTATTCTTTCGTTATAATACAACACATAACATTGGCGACGAGGTATATTTATTTAATTGTTACGAACCCACATCATCATCCCGTATTTTGGTCGGTAAGTCATTCACGTTGTCATTAGCATGTCTGATTTCAAAGGCTTACCATGTGAGTTTATGCCGTGTCACGGTGAACCAACAATCCCGTGGACTCAATGGATAACAATATTCGAGGTATATGTAGAAAGAAAGGAACTAAATTTGCTTCAACAAAAACAACGACACAGTAACACAACAACACCGCTAATAGACAACGCTATTTCGTCGAACAACGAAGGGGGCCAGCAACCACCAAAATTGTTCACAGACAAGGCCCGTAACTTGGACTTGTTTGCATGTCTAGGAGCAGAAGGTCAGCGACAGATCTTAGGTACACCAAACGCTACAGAATGGGACAGAACACATGAAACATTTAAAAAACAATGCAAAGATTTATTCAAACCGACAGTGAACAGACGACTTGCATTAAAAAAATTTCGTGAACGACAGCAACGACAAGACGAGACCATAGACCACTGGACAGCCGAATTAAGGATATTAGCAAAAGACTGTGACCTTTCTACAACAGCCGCTGAGAACAATGCACTGGCTGATAATATTGTATTGAATTGTTATGATAAAGAGGTACAGAAGAGACTTTTTGCAGAGCATGATAAGTCTGATTTAACAGTGATCATAGATTTCATTCGTGCACATGAAACCGCAAAAAAGGACAGCGCTCAACTTCACTCAACGGCGGTGAGTGCGATATCCGGATATAAGTCAAACAGACGCGGTAATCACCATAGTAACAAACAACGAAACACAACGGCTGAAAACGAGAAGCACGATAACGGTGATCGTAAGAACAACAACAGCAACAATAATAGCACGAACACTAACAATAAAAAATGTTTAGGATGTGGCCAAGAAGGTCATTTCCACGGAAATAGTAATTGTCCTGCAAAAGGCAAAGTGTGTGACAACTGTGGCATATCCAACCATTTTTCTAGAGTTTGCAAGAAACCTGGAAACACCCCAAATGCAAGCCAGCGCACCCTAACAATTGGCCATATTAGTTTACCCGATAACAAGATCAACATGCAAGTCCAACTTAAGTCAGTCAGTGGGACACACCCTAAAGTAATTAACACTACTTTAATGGCAGAGACACAGGTGCAGACGTATCAACATTAACAGAACATTTGTATAATCAGCATTTTTCATCTATAGCATTAACACCAAACAATTTAACATTACATAACTTTGATTCTTCAGTTGTATCTAACGTGCTAGGTACAATTTCGTTGCATATGACGTACATGGCAACCAAAACAGCTATTGTTAAATTCTTCATTGTACGAGGCACAGAGGTATCCGTACTTGGAACCAATGACTTGGCAACACTAGGTGTTCAAATTGACCCAGCTAACAATGTCATCAACAGCGTCAACAGCAGAGATCAAGATACAGCAGCAGTTCTAGAGCCAGATGAACTCCTCACATCATTAACACATGAATTTCCTGATCTCTTTCAAGACAACCTGGGAAAGGTACCTGACTACAAACACAAAATCATTCTACGAGAGGGGTCAACACCCAAGAGATTTGGCCTACGTCGACCTGCAATCGCACTTCGAGAAGCAGCAGCCAAAGCAGTTCAAGAATTCCTTGACGCAGACATAATTGAGCAAATTGAAAGATCAGAGTATGTCCACCCCGCCCATTTTGTTTGGAAGAAAGACAAGAATGAAGCAAGACTAACAGTTGACTTCAAAGGCGGTCTTAACAACGACGTCATACCACAAACACACCCTGTTCCACTGATAAGAGACATACTCGATAGTGTGGGCGACGATAAATATTTCTCAAAGTTAGATATTTCGAACGCCTACTACCATCTTGAACTAGATGAAGAGTCACGCCCACTAACAGCATTCATAACAGAAAGCCATGGTCTCTGCCAATTCAAACGGGCACCCATGGGTCTCATCGACTCAGGCTCAGCATTTCAGAGAGAGATTGAAAAAGCGGTACAAGGTATCCCCGGTGTCCATGCCTACAGCGATGACATCTTAGTCAGAGGAAGAACAAGAAAAGAGCATGACACACGCCTACGCATGGCTCTTGAACAACTACAAGCTAAAATCCTCAGGTTGAAGAAAAGTAAAATCACAGTAGCTCAAAAAGAAACTACACTTTTGGGGCATAACATCAAAGCTACACCAAGCGGAACAGTTATTTCACCCGATCCTAAAAACATATTGGCAATACAATCACTTAGAAGTCCAGAAAACGCTAACGAAATCCAGCAATTTCTTGGGTCTTGCCAATACTATGCCCCCTTCATCAGAGACTACGCATCACTGACAGAGCCTCTAAAAGTGTTGACAAGAAAGAATGCATCATTCAAATGGTCCGATTTATGCCAAACGTCGTTTGCAGTGCTAAAGGCTAGAATAACATCACCAGAAGTACTGATACCGTTCGACCCAAGACTCCAGACACAAGTCACCACTGATGCATCAGACGTAGGTGTAGGGGCAATGCTTTCCCAAATACACAATGGGGCAGAAAGACCTGTAGCGTTCGCATCAAAGACACTATCAAGTTCTGAGAGAAATTACTCCACTCCTGAAAGAGAAGCATTAGCATGTGTTTGGGCATGCGAACATTTTGAAAAATACTTGATGGGCCGACATTTCCTACTAAAGACTGATCATATATCGCTCACAACGCTCTTAACTCGATTCCCATCAAAGCGATCGTCGAGAAGGATCAGCCGATGGTATGATCGCCTGCGCTGTTTTGACTATGACATTGAGCATGTAAAAGGAAAGAACAATGAATTTGCAGACATGCTGTCAAGATTAGGCACATCACTTAAACCAGATGAAGTATCAACTCTTCAAAATGACGACGACAACATCATAATTGCATCTCTACTACACCCAACACATGTTACTGCTGACGAATTTATTGCATCTACTAATGATGATAAAGATATCCAATTGGTTCGAAAATACATTTCAACATCATGGCCAGCCAAACGACAACTATCAGGAAACATGAGATATTACTTTACCATAAGAGAAGAATTATCTTTTCACGACGCATGCCTGTTCAGACAAGAACGCCTGGTCGTGCCAAGAAGTATACAACCTCAAATACTTGACTTATTACATTCTGGCCATCCAGGAATCACACGAATGACACAACTCTACAATGATGCGTACTATTGGCCTGGTGGCACTAACAGAATTACACAGTATGTTCAAACCTGCATTGGCTGTGCTGCTGTAGGTAAATCATCAAAGCCACAAACAGTTCCTGTTGCAGCTATAGAGAAGCCAAGCAAACCATGGAAGAAACTCGCTATTGACATCACTGGCCCATTCCACAACATCAACGATTCATTGTATCGATCGTCGACTACTTTAGCAATTTCCCGGAAGTGTTTCTCACAGATGACGTCACCTCCCCGAGAGTGATCACCTGGCTAAACGACCTGTTCTCCAGATACGGCAATCCAGACACAATCATCTCCGACAATGGACCACAATTTAAAAGTTATGAGTTTACTCAATATCTTAAAAACAAGAACATCAAACAAAAACCCACAGCTGTGTACAATCCAGCAGAAAATGGACTCGTCGAAGTTTTTAATCGAAGCCTCAAACAAGGAACCCAAATTATTACTGCAGAAGGTGGATCATTTAAAACTGGAATACTTCGATTATTGGCTTCTTATCGCGCAACCGCACCAAACAATGGTGTTTCACCTTCAGAACTCATGTTTGGGTGGAAGATACGCAGTGACTCTGACATACGAAACCAAGAACTATTCACTACAGCGTTCAACACAACAAAACCATCACTCTCGCTCGAAGAAAGAGACAAAGCAGTGAAGGAAAGGTTCAAGGCAACAAACTATGGAGAGAACATAAATGACTCTCACAAAAGTCATTTCATTCAAGGAGACCTGGTCCGTTGTAAGAAGCCTAAAGCCCAAGTACTAAAAGGTCAATCACCATACAGTCAACCAAGAACTATTACAAAAGTTCTAGGCAAGTATAGCTACGAATTATCTGATGGTCAAACATGGAACGCTCGAAAGCTAATTAAACACAGACCAGCATTACCACTTGAAGATATCACCATTGAAGAAGACATACATCAGCAGACAACGCAAGCTAATGATAGAGGCTACCCACGACGTATCAATGCTGGAAGACCTCCACTTAGACTTGGATACTAAAGCATTAACTAGAAACTAAAACTAGAAATCTATTAGTATTTGACATTACGTTAAAACATAATTAATTAACAAGAATAAATAACATTTAGAGATTTCAGATTGATACCCATTTGCAGCATAACTATTAACTAATTAACGAAGGGGTAATGATATATGATAATATGACATCATTGCGTTTCAGTCTAGCTAATTACATAGATATAATATTACAGATTCCTTAATCCGATTACATAAACAGTCTTGAGTTGAGTTTTGAATGTCACGGACGTTTTTATGAGTTATTGCCTTTCCTTCTTTATTCTTTCGTTATAATACAACACATAACAAATTCCAATATTGATCTGGGTCTTTTCTGGCCGCACATTTTGTCTTGTATATACAATTTTCTATTCACGCTTTCCCGACTAAATCCAGTTGCAGAACAGGAAAGAATAATGCTTCCAACTGCATTAATTAATATATAATTTGAATTATAAATTAGCTGCACAAATTACAATCTCTGCAATCTGGAGTAGTCACACACAAACAAACTCTGTAGTTTGGCAGTTGTTGCTGCAAAGTTGCAATGTTGTTAAAAGTTGATCTACTCAGGTAAATAGTGCAGGGTGGAGCCGATTGATGTTAGATTTGACGGTGAATAACCAATCATCATAGATAGCTACTAGACTGAAAAGTTTGTTGTACCCGCCTGAGATCCTAGGCCAGTCTGCAGAGAAGGAAGTTTTCGCCGAGATCTCGTGTGCGCCTCGAAAATACTTTTTTGACGTTTGACCGTAAAAAATCGAAATATCGTTGAATCTTGGGTGCGCCATTGCCATAATCTGCAGACTGGATCTCAGGCGCGTAACAGATCTCCCTACGTAGGAATTCAACTAAATTCAATTAGATCTCATCCGAGCAAATTGCAATATTTTCAATCCGGGATAGCTATAAAATATAATCTGGGTTTGTATCTATCTGCTGCTGCTGTGATAGCTGGATTAATCAGAATGTTGCTAATTAAATTTACACACTTGAAGCATAACTCACTCTATTCTATTTTCAAATTACTAAGATTTGAGATTTCAGTATTGATTTTTTAGCAAGGCAGAAACGTTCAACAGTTGAATAACAATTAAATTTAGTCGTCTTACATTTAATAACGTGAAGGAAGTATTCCACTCCGCTTTCGTAGAGACGGAGAGCGTCTGCATAATTCCCATTTTTATCTTCCTCCGTTGCTTTGGTTACAATGTCAATGGCTTTCTGCAAAGTAAATGAGGACAGTCGTGTCAGTCAAAGAAGCAATTCTTACCAACACGCATACGAATATGAATGGTTGCAACTGTTGTTATTAGGGTTTAGAACAATCATAGTTTCTCAGACCTGAAGAGTTCCACCTGACATCGTTGCGTTTAGCGAAGTTTAGTACCAGAAGATTGGATTTATACGAAACAGATTTTATTTACAAATGTCCCATATAGGATAGATACACTTATTTTCGCTAAATCGTTGGTATATCTCCACTTTCCAGTAGTCAAGAATAAAACAGAATCAGCTTTTCCAAATTTTTATGTTTCTGAGATTCTGTCGTCGCTTTCTATTTTTAACTAAGGATTAATGCGCATGTGCAATGACCACAAACAATCAATGTGAGGCTGTTGGATGATGATGAAAGAAACAAAACTTGAAATCCAAAATGACTCATTTTATTACAACTGTAATTGTACCCACCGTAATCGTAATACTGTTGATTCTTTTATTTATTTTCTTGTTAGCTTACATAGTTAGAAATACAAGATGCTCGACATTCAAGAGATTCAAGGATTTACATGTTATGGTGAGGCAAAATGACAAAAACTGCTAGCCAGCTAATAAAGTCTTAAGTTTTCATCTTTAATAGCATCATCAGACTTCGCTTAGGTCGTCTTAGTCATAGCTTGAAGCCGAGAAGAAGAAGCTAGCGCCTACTGCCTGACCACTTAGCGGATCGGGTGTACTTACTATTAATTACTGGGTTAGGACCTAGGTCACTAGAGTTAGAGTAGCTCACATCGTCACATGCCTGTAGAGTATAGCAAAGCCGCTCCCCCTAGAGATTATTTTTCAATCATCTTGAGCCACTTGTGAAAATTTTTTTTCGGGAACTCTCTTACTACTATTTATCTATAGCATATTGTTTTTCAGCATGTAGAGAACACAAAAATTCGTTAAAGCGTCCGCGCCTGCGGTAAATATTTTGTGGCTGCCTCCAAGATCTCGTCGGAAAGCACCCTTCTTTCCAAACTGCGGGGGAATACATGAGTTAAAACTTCCAAGATAATTGCCTCACACATTATAAAATGTTTAAAGTTACATATGGTCTGTTGCAAACTCATCATTCACTATATATACGATTATACGTGTGATGTAAATTCAACGTAAACTTTTCTTCTACAATTTGAGCCCAATTTGAGCCTTCTTCTATAGTGCGGCCTTGGTGTAGTGGCTAGGGTGTTGGACCACGGCCCGCAGGGTCTCGGGTTCAATCCCTGTCCGAAGCACTATAGGTTGGCGTCAGGAAGGGCATCCGGCTATTAAACGCACACAAGCTTCAAAATACTAACAAATTAACAAACCACCCCGGTGAAAAAAAGCTGTAAGCTTACCCGGTTCGTGGAAAAATGATAAATACAAAAAAAAAAAAAAAAAAAAAAAAGCTTTTGAATCATGAGACAGACATTTTGAAATAAAATGAACAGTTTATGCATAGTTCATGAACAGTTCATGAATATTTTTTTTGTGGGTTCATGAACAGTTCTGAACAGCCACGAAGGGTTCATGAACATTTCATGAACCGGTCCATGAACTGGTTCATGAATGTGAAATTTCCTGAAAGTTCATGAACTTTTTGGCAATTTCACGTTCATGAACTCATGAACTTTTTTCACAGGGTGAGTTATAAGTACACATAGACCTACGCAGATGAACGACGGAATCTTCACCAAGAATAAGGAAGTGTCAGGCGACCGGGCGTCCAGCCACAGCGATTAATTTATTAGAATTATTCAGATAGTTTCCTCATTTGTTTTCACAACGATGTCGTATTTGAGTTAAAAAATGTTAGCATTTCCCCATCAGCTTTACTTATTAATTTAGAGGGGCCATTAGGACCCCATTTACCAGTGTCAAATGACATTATTAACACTTTTGTACAACCTGTTTTTGAAGTTTTAAACAATAAAATCGATGGGCTCATCAATAACTCACACGTTTGTGTTTTTGAACAAGTCTATGGAATTATTATGAAAAGTTGGATGTTGGAAAAAATCAAAGAACAGAGGTGGAGCTATGTCAAATTTAATTTTATGGGTTATCATCAGTTTGTGTGATGTTATTCTGTCACTGGTTGAAAGCCAAAGAAAGAATTATGATAGTCGCAACGGAGAACTGCCTTCATCTTTCTGTTTTGTAATGTTTGGAGGCGCTCAAGATACTGTTGTTTGCAGTTCCTGCTCACATATATATACAACAAAGTTGAGATATTCTGCTAGTAAATATCAGCTCTCGAATCAAAAATAAATGATTGTGTTCTCTTATATATGTTACTATTCACGAGATAGGAGATAGTATTAAATGGTTATGGTCTATCTTAACATGCGAATTAACTGTTAAATACTGATCACTTTTCTGCTTCCAATTTTCAGATATCCGGTGGGAGCAGCGGAATAGGCAAAGCCATTGCCATTGAAGTTGCTAAATGTGGCGGAAGTGTTACTCTAGTGGCGAGAAATAAGGTACTGTATTCAAGAATGATAAGTTACAAATACTGGTACGTAGGCCTGATGATTTTTGTAAAGATAAGCAGCAGAACCATATTTATATTTTTACAGAATAGACTAGCAGATACTGCTGATCTGGTGAAGCAGAACTTTGAAAAGGACTCTAGGCAGAAGGTACAGTAATTGACATGTATGTAGCCTAATATTAGTTATCGTTCCATTATCATTCCATTATATATATATATATATATATTTTCCATTATATATATATATATATATATATATATATATATATATATATATAATGTAATAATAATAATGATGATATGGTATCTAACAGCAGTTGATATAGTGCTCGATGTCATTTGAAAAATTCGAAAAAAGTTGACAAAATTGTTCAAAGATGTTGGCCTTAAAATTACAACAAAGACCAATCTGAAGGTGGTCGACTACCTGGACCTAACTTTCAATTTAACTAATAACTCTTACCAACCGTACAGAAAACCGAACGACCAGCCTCTCTACATTAATACGAAATCTAATCATCCACCTGTAATACTAAAACAAATTCCAATCGCAATCAACCAACGCATCTCCGACCTATCCACTAACAATTCAATTTTCGAAAAATCTAAAGTTATCTACGAAGACGCTTTGAAGGCAAGCGGACACCAGACCAACTTGTCATTCAAGCCACGCCCTTCACAGTCAAACAACAACAAAAGAACGCGAAGCCGGAAAACTATTTGGTTCAACCCGCCGTACAACAAAAGCGTAAAACAAATGTTGGGCGGACATTTTTAAACCTAATCAAAAAACACTTCCCAAAAACCCACAGATTTAACAAAATATTCAACTTTAACTGCGTCAAGGTAAGCTATAGCTGCACTAGCAACATGGACACGATAATCAAGAACCATAATAAAAAGATTACTAACAACAATGAAAACAATGCCACAAACGCCGCTTTATGTAACTGTCGAAATAAAGAAAAATGCCCATTTGATAATAAATGCCAATCAAAAAGTCTAATTTACAACGCCAACGTCTCAACACCGAACGATCCAGAAGGAAAAAATTACATCGGCCTCACGGAAGGAACATTTAAAACACGTTATACGCAGCACATATCGACCTTCAAACACAGCAATTTATCATCAAGTACACAATTGTCAAAGTATATATGGGAGCTCAAAAACAAAGACACAGACTACACAATTAAATGGTCATCTCTGGCAACCGGCAGACCTTATAATAATATGTCAAAAAAGTGTCACCTATGTTTAGTGGAAAAATTCCACATCATCTGCGCGAAAGAAGCCATATTAAATAAAAAATCTAAACTCATATCAAAATGTAGGCATGAAAATAAATATTATTTATCCAATTTCAAAGAAACAAAAACGTAGCCTTATAACAGCGCCATTTAATTAAGGAAACTAATAACAATACATAACAATATAACTTAGTAATTGTAAAGATAAAACCATTGTAAGTATAACAATAGTTTTTCTCTTTTTTCAAATTTTTTCTCACTATTGTCAAATAAGAGTAACTGGTATATATTTTTCATTAATAGTATCTGTCTGATGATCGCATAAAGCAAGAAACTTTAAGTTACAGAAAATGAATGCGTAGTCTTTGACTCCATTATTAAAATATATATATATATTTTAAATTTTATTCAGTTCAGTTTAAATAGTAAACTTTAGTTATAATAAATTCGGAACAATGTTGACAACTGAATCAAAATAAAATTACAGACACAGAGTCTTTCCCATGCCAAGCCAGATTTAACTCATTGAAGGATATTGCTAAATAGATCATGTTATGCTGATTCTTTTTAAATATATTTAACATCTTTTAACAACAACATTTTTCTGATTTTTGCATGTGTTTTGATATGTAGTCTTATCTTCTGTAGCCATTTACAAGAGAATGAACATGTTTTAAATTTTACAGATATATAATACTAATTTGCACATAAGTCTTTTATCAATTTGTTTGAATATATATTATTTAATGTGAAGAGTATACATATCAATTATTTCGCTTCATCAAATCTTGGAACGAAAATTGGAGCGACAACAATAGAACTTCAATCTTCATTTTAAGTAGAAAAATATTTTCATTCGATCATTCAAGTAAAAGAGAGTAATTGTCAAATGAATAATTCATTCAAAATCTGATCCGAAATTAATTACAGGAAAACCAGTGCGGCCTTGGTGTAGTTAAACGCACACAAGCTTCAAAATACTAACAATTTAACCAACCACCCCGGTGAAAAAAAGCTGCAAGCTTACCCGGTTTGTGGATAAATAATAAATCAAAAAAAAAAATCAAAAATAACCAATCTCATCCTATCTGAAGATAAAAAATCCAATCCGCATCCGACAAAAATCCAATGAGATCAAACTTGGATCGGATTCACAGACCTCTATTGTTGACATATTGGTCATATTTCTTTTAGATTTTAAATATGTTTTATTATCTTGCAGTTCAATATGTTCAAAATCTTATCATTTCGTTTCATATGTAATTTTATCTTCAAAAGCCTTTAGAACTGGTTCACGTGATTGTTGCAGTCAGAGGGGAAAGATAAATGATTTCAGACCCCTTTGATAGCTGATTAATTTCTACATTCTATCAAAGCTTTTTTCAGATTTTTAGCGCAGTTATTTCTTTTCTATCATTCAATCATGTGTCTGAGTGTAGCAGAGCTATTTTTAAACGTTTTTCTATATTTGAAAATTGCTACAGCTGCAAGATAAACATTGGAATGATAACATTTGAATACAGCTACCATGCGCATACTTTGGCTACCACATGGTACAATATATTGCACAATCAATTTTTTATGCATAAATCTCCAGACTTTTTGTACTTTAAAATCAATTTAGAAGCATAAATGATAGAGAAATAATTAATGTATGCAGCATAATTTCAAAACTAATTAAAAAACTAAAATTGAGGATTTCTTTGGCTAACAATGCACATACACAAGGTCACATTCCATGATATCAGATGATATTCTGTGTTTCAAAATTGTTTTAACCGAAAGAACTTATTATATCTGTTTTACTGTCTCAGGTTGAGATGATAAGTGCTGACATTTGTGGTGATATAAATTATTTGAATGAAGAAATAGAAAGGGTAAGTTCATCTAGCGAAGGATGTGTTATAACGCTGTAACACATGAGTAGGCTAACATATATCTTGCTATAACACATATATATATCATCTGTATCAGGTAAAGGATTCTACTGGGCCTATCGATGTTCTGTTCAACTGTGCTGGTTATTCGCTGTGTGGTACATTCCAAGATTTGGATCACAAAGCATTTAAGGTTAGTTATTTAGATCTTCAGGCAGAACTGCGACTGTTTGTTTGTTTGTTGTGTCATTATCGACTGGTATCCTTGTACCGCATGGCAGATATATCTGCTGCACGAGATAGTCTCTTCTCAATCGCAGCCTCACATGTTGAAAAATTATGACATACAGATTAAGTTTTTTGCTTTTCGTGTTATAATCCGTGAAATAGTTATCAATTAACGCAAAATTGTTTTTGTTAGTTTTTCACCAGCCATACGAAATACAAGAATTCCAGTCTGGTCATTATCATTTTGTGTTGTGTTGTTTAGGAAATGGTTGATGTTAACTACCTTGGTAGTGTTGCTATGACTAAATGTGTTGTTAATGGAATGGTAGAACGTCAAAAGGGACATATTGTTTTTGTTTCTTCAATTGCTGGTCAGGTATGTGTCATTTCAACATTCCTTTATTGTTAAAGGGGCAAAATTGATCGGTGGTCGCCACGAGCTCGACTTGAATTAAGCTTAGCATAAATTCAAAGATCAACGTCAGGCAGGGCTTGAGGATGGCTTCAACTTTTAGTTTTAGCATGACTTCAGGTACAGAAACAAATACGAAGATCAAGCACGCACATGACTCTAAGGGCGTAGAGCCCGCCGGTCAATTTTGCTCCTTTAATGCAAGTCCAAAGACAGTCTAAAATACATCTTTATCTTCCACCCACTCAGTTTGGATTGTATGGCTATTCTGCCTACTCGCCATGTAAATTTGCAGTCCGAGGCTTAGCTGAGACGCTGTCTGCGGAGGTAATCAGAACTTTAAATTCATTTCTATAGTATTGTGGTGTATAAATGTTTGAAATTGTTTTATTGTTTTTATATTTAGTTATCTCCCCATGGAATTGCTGTCTCAGTTGCATACCCGCCTGACACAGACACGCCAGGATTTGAAGAAGAGAACAAACAAAAGGTAGATCTCACAGAGTACAGTCTGATTAATTCATCTATATTATTGATTATGACCAATGATTATGAAAGTGATTATGACCAATGATTATGACCATTGATTCCACTTACCGGTACATAAACTAAGTAATGTAAAGTTTTGTTGATTTAACCTTTAATTTTGAACTTTAATCTTATTTTTCTATTATCATACAGTATTTCAGTATGTTATTGTTCATGTTCATTTGAGATCTGAGATTTGAGAATTAAGATCGCCACAGTTACTTTTTATTGCTTTATCATTACATATTAGCTATACTTGCTAATCTGTTGCGCTACCTGCATGTATTTAAATCTTTTTAAATTATGCGAATAAATTCTATCTATTTATATTTCTTATTTGATTGATTTGTCGTCATTCATGTTAATATTTCAGCCAGAAATTACCAAATTAATTTCAAGCTCAAGCAGTCTTTTTTCATCTTCCCAAGTTGCTAAATTGATTATGAATGGTGTCAAGGTAGGAATATTTCAATTGTTTTCTGTACTTTCTAGAATACTATTGACACGGCTGGCTAATACAATTCATGCTTTATTATTTCACAGAGGAACGACTTTAACATCACATGTGGTTTCGATGGTTACATAATTGGCATATTATCTGGTGCATGTTCACCGTCTGCGTCAGCACTAAGTTTATTATTTCAAGTAGGTGTCATATCGACTAGGAGTCATCCATACACTCATTAAATGTTCCAAATCGACACCAAAAAGGCGCGTTGAGTCAGATTTTACAAAATTGACCATAACTACAAATAATCTGTGATACAAATGTTAGGATGAAAAATCAAAGCTATCCGAACATTTTCACTTGGTAGTTTTTTAAATGAGTTTTAAATGTTGCAAGTTTTATTTTACTGTTATAGGTGATTAATAAAGATAATCGTCTGACAACAAAATTTAATTTCATGATCAGAACTAAAACATGATAAATGTTGCTAATCTACTTTTAAATTTGCGCTATCTTTGTTTGTATGTCTGTTGACGATGCCGTTTCAGATGCTATATACTTGGAACACATATCAGTGGATTCGTCATTAATCAACGGGGTACATGGCGGCTTGATTTTTTAAATAAATACATCTAAGTCGAGCAAAACCAATAAAAACTGTTTTTTTTTCAACAACAATCCTGTCTCAGACTAAAGAGCTAACTAAAAAGTTTCGCACTTGGTGAGCTGACTTTCTATTGTCTCTCAGCCACAGTGCAGATCGATCCTTTGTTTTGTAACTTGACTGATAATTTGTGTAGTCGTAGTAATTATCAGAATGAAATTCAAATGTAAACAAACAAAACACATATATTCATACGAAGGTGAAAAAAATAAAGTATGTAAAGTATCATCTGATTAAGTAAAGTATCATCATCTATAAATAGATAAAGTATCATCTGATTAAGTAAAGTATCATCATCTATAAATAGATAAAGTATCATCTGATTAAGTAAAGTATCATCATCTATAAATAGATAAAGTATCATCTGATTAAGTAAAGTATCATCATCTATAAATAGATAAAGTATCATCTGATCTTTAATTGAAAATTATATACCGTAATCATTTGATTTGGAATAGGATTTTATCAAATTTATAAAACAAAACAAGCCTGTGTTATGGAAATTAAAATACAATGATGTAAAACATTTCCTGGTAATTACAGCCAGTAATTGTATTGCAATGAAAAGAAATAATTGCAATACCAACTTCCACTTCATCAGTGACAACAAATGAATTAAAATATATAAAAAATTAATGAAATAAATTAAGAGGCATAAGATGTAAAGAATGAATAATCCTTGAAATTTTCCGCGCTATGCCGGTGTTCACAACACATTTTGTTTAAAAAGTTTGAAGGACATGAAATGTTTACAAATTTCCCATCAAATTTTTCTAACAAATTTATTCCTATCCACCCCACTCTTGCTGATTCCTAGTCAACATCATTTATGGTTAGAATTACTACAATATTAGCCTACTCGTCAGATGGGATTTGACTGGGCAGCATTAGAGCTATTTATGAATTTATTGTTATGATGATGATCACGGTATCAAATGACACTGTCACAAGTGACACTACTGGTTAAATTGCTTTTCATAAGATCTGAAACGTTTGTTTTGATTCTAGGCAACAGTGATGGGTCCTGTTAGAATTATCTGGTCAGTTTATTTGTATACTTTTGCTAGAATTGCTACAAAATACATCAATCAAAATTATAAGCCAAAGAAAGTGGAATGATGGTGGCTACTACCTATTTTACTTAGTTAATTAAAATAATAATAATAATATTTTATACAATGTGGTGGTACTTTTTACATTTTATTAACATCATTGATTGCTATTTTTCTCTCTCTTAATAAATCAATTGTTTTGTATTTACTATGCCCTTGACATTGTTCTGGTTAAAATTTGTGACATCTTTAATTAGCTTCCTGGGTTCTGGTTGTATTTCTCAAGTAGAGTCGCTCGATATTCTGAAACAAAGAAATTGGGAAATTAATTAATTAATTGATTTAAATTCCGTCTTGATACTCAAGTGTCGATATTAAATTAACCAATTACCTTCCTGTTTGTCCCAAAGTGCCGCTGCCTGGCTATTTAAAGGACTTTCGTTATTTGGTTCTAAAAATAAAAAAGAAAGACAATCGATTCATCATGTTGTGTAACTAAATTTCGTCTTACATAGGCCTACTCATGCCGTAATGTATGGGTGGGTGTAGTTACCTCCTAACAGACTTTGCACAGAGACTAAGATGGATCGGGCGTCGTATGAGGCTGACCATTTTTCCTGTGAAATCAATTGAAAAATTAGTTTGATAATTTCACTCATAAGTCATAATCCATTGTTCATAAAACAACAGACTGTATGTAGAAGATAGACAATTTCACCTTAAGAATGTCGAGACATATATTGCCTTGGTCGTCAACATTTGGATGAAAACACGGGGTGACAAATTTTACGGTTGGTGCTTCGTATGGGTACTTTTCAGGAAACGTCATCGCCAGTTTGTAGGTCAGCCCTTTGTATACCTGTGATACAAAGAAAATGTCCAGTTCAAGTTGGTAATGGTCATGCTGCTAACGGTAGGGAATGAGATATCTTCTATGATTGATTTCTTCTTACCGTTCCATCTGCCCCTTGGATTGTTGCGTTCCACATAAAAATATTATCTTCACATGGAAAGGCAGAGACATGTGCTTCATTGGAACCCTTGACAAAGGAACATCAAATTTTAAGAATTCAAATTGTACAGTAAGCTAAAAACATTTTAATATTTCAGCAATTGCAGTCTGTGATAAATGTTTGCTAAGTCATTAGAAAGCACCATGTATTATCATTTAGAGAAGACTATTTTGGAAAGATATCCAGTACTAACGTCCATAAACTTGTCTGTAGGCCTACTGCAAAAAATTTGTCGTTGCAACAGAACTAAGCTATGACTCAAGTTTATAGCGTAGTCTATAATTTATACCCCATATGGCAAGGAATTCTCACCATTAAGATCATTAATTCACTTTGAAGCCTAAAGATGAAATAAAATAATTTATATAAATTAAATTGCAAACGAAATATTTCAACTACCATAATCAAAATGACGACTTAGAACTAATTTAAAATAATGCTAAAATAGATAGTGAGTGAATTACCTTGAAGTTACGGAATGACCGGGTGCGTTTGAACGATTTCTCTTTCCAACTTGCTTTCTCCTTGTACTTTTTTGCGGTGGTACATTTTGCGTGTCCATTTTATCAATTATGATAGTAGTTAAATCTAAGAGAGTAGTATTGTTTTATGCCTTGTTCCTTTAAAGTTTAAACAGATGCCTTGATGTAATTTTAGATTTGAAAGTAAAGTAAACCAAACAGAATGAAAAAGAATCCAAAAACGACAAAAGTTTGAAAGTTATTTTATTGTTCATTTAGACCAATCAAAACGACGTATTAAGTAGCCTCAATCTCAAAACATGCAGCTGAGGATTAACAAGGATTTTCCCTTTTATTGCCCCAGAATACTGATAACTGGTCGTGGCTAGATCAGGGGTAACTCAAGGACATTTTATGATTTTTTTATGCATTTTCTTAATTGTATTAAATTCAGTTTTCTACCGATTTTCAAAATTCTTTTTGAATTTGGTACCTTTGTATATTTACCACAGATCTACCATGTATAATTAAAAAATTAAACAAGTTACCCATCTTTTAAACTAAACCTCTTGATAAAACTTTTTGGCTGACTAGCATTTTGATTTGATTTGATTTGATTTATTCGTCATATTAAAATATAAAATATAACAGGAAAATACAGGGGATTAAATTCACAAATAATTCCACTTACATACATCCTTACACAATAACAAAAGTAAGATTAACATAAAAAATTATATTAAAGGAAGTTGATGATTATATTATATAATTCATTTATTTGCCAAAAAAAAAAAATGACAGGCAAGAACAAAGGAGAGTTTGCACCCTCACTAACATGTGGCCTAAGTAATATATATAATACATGAATAAGAAGATAATTAATGTGTGATAAATTGATTGTAAATAAGTAATTAGTTTAAAGATATTGTTGCAATGATTAACTGATTAACCATGGCCAAAAATTTTGCAATGTGATAACGTGTTTACTTTTTCGAGTGATGCCTTGAACTCTTTGACAGTCTTAGAATTAACTGCAAAGTCCGGTAGTGAGTTCCACCATGGTATCACTCTGTTGTTAAACATAAATTTCGTAATATTGGTCCTACACATTTGCGTTGAATATAGTTTGTAAGGATGACCACGCATTGTATATTTGTTTACAAGATATTTACAATTTATCGAATCAAGAGATAAATCAACTAAGTCATGCGTGATTTTATAAATCATGATTAAATCAGCTTTAACCCTCCTCGACTCTAATGATTCTAGCTTGAGGAGCTTTAGGCGATCACAGTAATCAATAAATTTGAGATTGGCAGCGTTACATATGAATCTTGTAAAAAATCGCTGAATTTTTTCTAGCAATACGATATCTTTTGCTAAGCAAGGGTTCCAAACTGGGGAAAAAGTCTCTAGAATAGGTCTTACATAGACTTTGAATGCATTTAATAATAATAAGGGATCTTTTGATGTAAATGATTTCATAATTAAGTAAGAACGTGAATACGCTTTTGCTGCTATCATTGAACAATGAGACGAAGGCTTCAAATCGGACGTAACTATGATACCAAGGTCTCGAATTCTATAAACTGTTTGTAAGTGATGACCATCTAAATTGTAGGAAGTATTGTTACAGTTCGGTTTAGATGTTGTAAACAAGGAGCACTTTTCGAATGCTATCCTCAGCTGCCAAGTTTTCGCCCATTGTGCCAGATTTTCGAGAGTTTTTGATAAATTTGCTGAAGTCCCGTTTTTTCGGGCAGAATAAAATTTTGAATCGTCTGCAAATAAACTTACTTTACAATCACCTTCAAGGCAATCAGCAATGTCATTTATGAACAATATAAATAATAGAGGTCCCAATACGGAACCTTGAGGAACACCACTAACTACATTCGAGGGTGACGATAAACTATTACCAACAGATACTCTTTGGGTACGACCGGTTAAAAAAGAAGATATCCAAGTTAGTAATTCATAGTCTATGCCATAAGCTTTCAATTTGATTAGTAACTTTTGGTGACTAACGGTATCGAACGCCTTGCTGAAATCAATGTAGGCGGCGTCTATCTTAAAACAGTTATTCAAGGCCTTACTCCACTCGTGTAGCGTATCCAGTAATTGTGTGCAGGTTGATCGTCGGGCAAGGAAACCATACTGCTGTTTTGAAATAATGTTATTAACTAATAGATATGTACGAATTTGTGAATTGATTATAGATTCCATGACTTTACAGATGATGCATGTTAAAGATATAGGTCTGTAGTTCTGTCTCATTGAGGATTTTCCTTTTTTAAAAATAGGAACAACAATAGCGGTTTTCCAAATTGTAGGTAGCTCTCCGCTTAAAATTGATAGTTCGAATAGCATTGATAAAGGCAGTGATATTTCATAAGCGATTGACTTCAGAAATAGGGCCGGATATCCATCAGGTGAACGCGATGTTTTGTTTGGAAGGCTATGTAATGCCTTCAGAACATTCAAAGAAGAAAATTGAATAAAATTGAGATTTTTCTCTGGATTTACTTTGCTTTCAAATGCTGGACTTGTTCCATCGTCTTGGCTAAAAACTGAAGTAAAGTAATCATTGAGAATTGTAGATTTGTCAATGTCATCAATTCGTAGTTCATCATTAACATCATAAATTGGAGGTATTGAAGGCTGCGAGTGTAATTTTGAATTAACAAATGAATAAAACCTTGTAAGAGAGACATCATCAAGAAGAGAGCTTTCACGTTTAATGTTATGTTCTTTGACAGCATTATCGTACTCACGAGATAGAGATTTATATATTTGCTTTTGTGTATCGGAATTGTTACGTAATCGGTAAGCACATCGGCGTTTTAGCATTAGATGTCTTATTGTTTTAGGATATTTTGATTTACGTGAACTGTTGTTGGATGTTGGCACATGTAATTCTATAGCTGTATCAAGAATGTTACAAATGCTGTCCCAAAAAGAGTGGACATCTTTATTACAATTGTGGTAAATGGATAACCAATCAACGTGTTGTAAACTTTGACATATTGATGGATAATCTGCCTTGCGAAAATTACGATTAATAGATCTTTTGCTATGTGGATGTAATGGTATATTAATTGATATTTCAATAGCGTTATGGTCACATTTGTTTGTGAATGGTTCTACAACATCAATTTCAGTAATCGAGTCTGGCGTTGAAGTAATAATGAGATCTAGACAATTATCCAAACGTGTGGGTTCAGTAATAATTTGTTTGAGATTATTTCTGTTAATAGAATCAAGAAAGGAATCATGACAAATATCTCCGAAACTTGTCGGAACAGACCAGTCGATTGAAGGAAAATTAAAATCACCAAAAATGAAACAAGGGAAATGATAATTTGTGCAGAAGTCCATAAAGGAACATAGTGAGTATGTGCTGCTAGAACTACATGCTGCCGAAGGCGGATGGTAAACACATACCAGTCGTTGCTGCTCTCTCGACGAAAAATGAATGTCTATAATGATTGCTTCTAAATTTGAAAAGTTGGATGGTATTTCAGGAATAGTGTATCGTAGGGTATTTCTTAAAATAATAGCAACACCGCCTCCATTTCCATCATGCGGTCTATCAGTGCGAATAATACTATACGGGGTTAAATTGATTAATAAAGAATCTGGAACAATAGAAGTAAGCCATGTTTCAGATACAAGAATGACATCATAAAGATTTGAATTAAGTAACATGTGAAACTGATCTAACTTGTTCATGAGGGACCGTGAATTAAAATAATAGCATTTTAAGGATGTTAATTTCTTTGAAAAGTTTATAGCTGGAATAATCTAGATTAAGTTTATAGCTAGATCAGGGGTAACTCAAGGACATTTTATGATTTTTTTATGCATTTTCTTAATTGTATTAAATTCAGTTTTCTACCGATTTTCAAAATTCTTTTTGAATTTGGTACCTTTGTATATTTACCACAGATCTACCATGTATAATTAAAAAATTAAACAAGTTACCCATCTTTTAAACTAAACCTCTTGATAAAACTTTTTGGCTGACTAGCATTTGTTGCGATAATTTTTTATTTTTCATTTTAAACAAGACAGATTTGTAGTAAATATATTTAGATACGAGATGCAAAAAGAATTTTCAAAATCGATAGAAAACAGATAAGAAAAGAAAAGAAAAGAAGCAATAAAAAGTCATAAAAATGTCCTTGAGTTACCCCTGATCTAGCCACGACCCTGATAACTGGGGCATGGCATTATGCGCCATTTTTATTATTATTATTTTATCTCCAAAGAAAGGAGCACACAATCGCAAAGATTACTCAATTTAGACCAAAAATACATGTTTTTAATTTATCAATAGATAGTGAGCGAGATGCAATCATAAGACATTTACCAGTCTTGCTATGAGCAATAAAGAAGAGAGCCTTGCTAAGGCAGGAAAGTAAGTGTTGTTCTGTATTGTGAGCAAGATAGTAGCCGTAAGGCGTAAGCGAGGTCATACACTCATACTCATCTCACACAACTTTGAAACTAACTAGGGGTCACGGATTAAGTTGCCTTGCTAGAGGTGAAAATGCTGATAAATTAAAACTTGTATATACTGTAGCACCGTTTCGACACCCTATTGAAGATGCATTTACTCATATCATACTCAAGTGCTGTATGCCTATCATATTATTCATATCATACTCAAATCATACTCAAATACATTAGTTAGGTAAACATTACTCAGTTAGGTAAACATATATGGTTTTTAAAGATTTTGTTTGAAATTTATTTTAACTTTTTCACAGGAAATTTAAATCTTCTAAAAAGATAAGATGAAGTAAAACTAAAATCAGACACACATTTAATTCGTAGGCATAGGCCTACATATACGTTGACCAGTTTGCAGAGTACGACAGAGCCGCCCGCGAGATAACATTTTCAGAATTTTGTGCTGCCCGCAAATTTTTTTTTCGGAAACCTTATTAGTAACTATTTATCTATATAATATTGTTTTTACGCCGGAGGAGAGGTCAAATATTTGTTAAAGCGCCCGCGCCTAGGCCTACAGGCGAATATTTCGTGCCGCCCCGATATCTCGTCAAAAATTTCCCTTCTCTACAAAGTGGTAGGCTTTGTTAAAACACAATGCAATAAAATGTTTTTGACCGGTGTGCAGGATTGAATAACGACACAGATCAGATTTAGGTTGATGCTCTTTATTTTACTAATCGTAGGCCGTGTCTGCGGACATTACAGGGGAGAGATGCTAAGGGCTAATATGGACGTTTGTCATAGCTCTTTGATACAACAGACACAGCCGTACAGTGAGACAACCAGAAGCAGAAAAATAATTGTGTGGAATGAGAAGGGTCATTATGGATTCTTCCGAAGGTCACCCTCACCCTCCCAATCAGCGTAAAGTCCCGAAACAGCGCAGCTCTCTCTCATTCAACACATTCAAAATGTTATTTGATAAAGTGTGTTTACAATACAAATGATTATTATCTAAATGATAACTTCAGTATCACCAGGATCTCATAATGAACTAGTACTGTATACCCATCTTTTTGTGGAATCACATGCTAGAAATCACGATTCGAAATATATATAATAGAAGAATGGAGAGTACCGTCTAATGGAGAATAATAAAAGAAATACCGTCTGATGATCGTGAAATAAACACATGAAACTTGGAGTTACAGAAAGGCTTTGCCTCATCTTTGTCTCAATTTTATATTATGCTCGGTTTTAACAAACATTGAGCACTTTCACATATATGTATTTTTACCTCATATTACATTATTATAATGAAAGAATGGTAGCCTACCAATGAACATGAAGTATCATAGGTCTACTGTAAAATGAGTCAAAACCGAATACATTGATGTAAAAATCAAAACAATCTTAAAAATAAATGTATTCATTTATACAGAACACTTTCATGCTACAAGGCTGATTGATGACATCGGCCTCCACTAATCTTACTTTCCTTGCTGCTCCTATTCCCAATTGTTAGATTTCAACTTTTGATAAAATAATATAACGATTGAAATAGATTTATTAGAGCAAAATAAATCGATTGTGACGATGGTGGTTTAACAAACTGTACAATAATTGATTTTATAAATAAGATAATGGTTTCATGAAACAAAATTAAGGTAGGCAATCAACAGTGATAATGTTAGAAACTTCCAGTTGGAAGCTCCACGATCCTCAGGCATTTTTTTATAGTCTAGCCTACAGTTGATGTCAAACAAGCAGGCCAAGATAAAAAGCCTCATTGTAAAAATCCCGTCTCTTGATAAGTGCCTTTTCTACAGAAAATCAGAAAGTAAATATGCACTTTTGTAAAAGTAATGTTGTCACGCTGTGATGCAACGCTCAGGCATTTCGTGTGCAGAAAATAATTCAACTGGATGAACATTTAACCATGATTTAACAGAGCATGGAGTATGATATATTTATAAATCAGTTTTGTAGAAAAAAGCTTTTCTGCCTATTCAAGTCCTGAATAAATGATGATGATGATGATGATAGTTGTACATAATCTATTGATAAATGGGCTTGGCTCGAAGAGAACAGTCTAGGCCTACAGCTGCAGTACTAACTACGTATGCAAGATACTAAAGCCTTAATATGAAATAATAATTAATGTTATAGAAAAAGAAAATTTTGTAACAAAAGTTAAATGCTTTCTTTTCACTTGCCTGGAGTTGAAACTGTTTACATATTACATTAATATGTTTTATTTATCACTTCTCGGCATATCATTTCTCAAGTCCGCTGGTGACTGCAATATTATTAATTTTAGTAGCCCACCATTGTATTATAATGAACTAAGATAATGATAGATTGATCTTACGGTAACATCTTGATAGTTTTCTCTCTTGATAGATACCATTTCTATTTATTCCTTAATTTATTCCTTGTGTGAAGATACGGATGTAGAATTTTCTTGATTTTAACTCATTATCCCTGTTTTGTTTAGATCGACTGCAAAAGACAAGGAGTTTGATAAAATCGTTGGACATATCGAAGACATTGTAGTTAGTAAGTTAGATAGATGAAGGTTTTATTTTATTGAAAAACAGAACTATTTGCCAAACAAAAAAAATACGTATAGCTTTCCTTTGCAAGGTGTGATTAGCAAAACCGCTTTGTACATGTTGCTTTCTATGATTGATTCTTTGACGCCATTGAAAGGTCTACAGATAGCCTTGCCCTTATGAGAAAAATCCATGAGTTCATATACCTATGCATGAGCCTTTACTCTCTTCTTTCAATGTGTTTGGCAAATGTGAAGTCACTGATTATATCACTTGATAATGCAAATTCAAAGGGTCACTGATAATTGGCCGTCAATTATATGCAAATGGCAATTATGACCTACCAAGGATGTAGCACTTAAAATGCACATGACAGAAATAAATTTTGACACAGATTCGAGTAGCTGAATCTAACTGATCAAGAATGGTGACAATGATTTCTTACTTTGAACGCTTATAAGCGGAGATAATTAATGTTGAATCTACCCTATTTACGATCAGTCACTTAACTCAGAACAATAATCCGAATAATTACAAGAGGGCTTACTATTGAAAAAAGGACAATTGAATACTTTGAGAAATCGTATCTCCTTTCGTGGAGAATCAAAAGTTTCTAACGTCCAAGTCAGCTCTGTCTACACCTTTGGGACACCTTAGTACATTATTAGTAAATTTATTATTAGATATATACGCGTCCAAATTAAAAATCTTTTTCATCATTCTTCATCATTTAGATTCACCCCTGTGAAAACAGTTCAGGAGTTCATCAACAGTTCATGAACGTTAAATAGCTCCAATTTTCCTGAACTGTACATGAACCCTCACAGACAGTTCATGAAAATTTGGGGCCATGAAATGTTCATGAAGTGTTCATGAAGTGTTCATGAACTGTTCATTGACTCCTGAACTGTTTTCGCAAGGGGAGCTACTCAAATCTGTTAAAATTCTTTTGTGTCATGTGCATTTTAAGTGGTGTTTACTGTTTACGGTATCATCATTAATGCTGTGTACGTTTCATCTATTTCTGGTTGAGTGATGCTCATAGCAATAATGATGCTTTATACTTGCATACAATGTTTCCAATTTTGTTTAATTGTAACCAAATTTGTGTTCTCTTTGTTGCTAGGTGATAACTTTCAGGGCCTTAGAGATGAGTTTATGGAACAGCACTGTCATCATTTTGAAGACGTTGAAGAAAACAAATTCATTTACACAGAAATTTTTCATCATTACGTATGTTGCCTATAGTTAATTAATGCTAGATGATAATATAGATTTTAGTCAAATTTGTTAATAATTTATAATATTATAAACTGTATTAAATCCAATTGAACCACCAGAAATTATAGAACAGAGGAGTGAGGAAAATGCTCCGTTGTAATTTCCATATCTCTGACATGCAATTGCAAAGTTGACTTGGTTGTCTTTTCTTTCTGTCAGAGCATAATGCCAAAAAGCAAATCAACTAGTAAAACATAAACAGATGGGGCAAAACCTTCAGGAACAAATTGATGCTCGGTTACCAGTACTAAGAAAAATACAGAAAGAGCTAAGCCACCTATGTTGAAGCAGTCCGGTTTGAAACAAATGCGACTCAAATACAATGATTTGAATTCCTGGACAATGAGATTCTGATCAATACACAAAAGGCTGATCCAAACGAAGGTGTAAACCTGGCTCACCATTTCTCAAAATGTCGCAAGAAATTCTAACCGGTTCGACATCTAGAAGCAGTCCTAACAAACATCTGTCTGCTGCTAATGGTCTTTGCTGGAACCACATCCCTTTTGTTCAACAAGCTTGTGAGGGAAATGATCAATCCAGCTGCTATAATGGTGTTTATTAATGGTAAACCCACAAAAATTGTTCATTAACTGTTCATGAACTTTTGAGCTGTTTCACGTTCATGAACTGTTCATGACTGTTCATAAACTGTTCATCGACCTACAAAAATGTTCATGAATTGATCATCAACTATTGAGCTGTTTCATGTTCATGAACTGGTTTGTGAACTGTTTTATGAATTGTTCACGAACTGTCAAAAAATGTTCATGGACTTTTCATGAACAATTGAGCAGTTTCACGATCATTAACCTGTCTGTGAACTGTTCATGAACCCACCAAAATTTGCTCATAAAATGTTCATGTACCTACAAGAATGTTCATGAACTGTTCATGAACTTTAGAGCAGTTTCACATTCATGAACCAGCCCCTGGCTGTTCATAGCTGTTCATAAACTGTACATAAACCCACACAAAATGTTCATGAACTGTTCCTGAACCAGTCTACAAACTGCTCGTGACTGTTCATAAACTGTTCATGAATCCACAAAAAATGTTCATGAACTGTTTATGAACTTTTGAGCAGTTTCATCTTCATGAGCTGTCCATGAACCCACAAAAAATGTTTGTGAATCATGGATTTTTTTCACCCGGTATGTAATTATCTGTTATGTTGCTTCTCAAGGTGGAAGCCATTGAAAAGCATTTAGAGACTGAACTGGCATCAAGAATACCTGGTTTCTCACTGCCATCCTTCCTAGAATCGATGACGTAAGTTTTGATCGAGGTTTTTAGAGTACAGCTAATAGGTTAGCTTGCGAATCAGACCCAAGTTTTTTTTTAAACCATAGGGTCTGTGAAGTTAAGTGTGATTATTTGCCTAACAATTTCAACTGAGTTTTGCATACAATTTATGCATTGCGTTGTAATTATTCGTATTTCATCCGTTTATACTTAATCACTGCCTTGATTCTTATTTAATTAAAAAGAACAAAACAGAAAACTTTTTCCCCGAGAGGAGCTTTATGGTTTTTCAAAAATTTTAAAAGAGTGCGGTGGTAGACCAAATCAAGGAATCCTCATAATTATGAAAAACGCAGGATGAATATTATCATTATTTGTTTGCTTATGAATACGTAAAAGAAATGTAGTCTACAAAGAAGTACTTTTGTAAATAAAGCTACGTTGTGTATATTTTCAGACTTGCAGATTACCACGCTGCTATTGTTGTAAATGAAGTTCTAATTTAAATACTACTGTATTTTGTTCATATTTAAAATGTTCGCATTTTACAGTAAATGTTAAACCTAATGAATGTTTTAGCATTTGTGGTGAAATATGAAACGGTTTGGAAAAGAAGTTTCAAACTCAACTGTATATACATCCCTTCCTAAATATATGATAAAATACTGTATTTCAAATTATAAATTATATCACATTTTACGCAAAGGGAGAAACTCGTTACTTCTTTACCAAATTTATATAAGTATTATTTTCCAAGGGATCACACATTAAATTCTCAGACCCTATTGTTTCAGAAACAAACCTTGGAGCTGGTTTGACAAGGAGCTGGTACGCAGACTGCTAATAGTTTAGTTGTGATATATTATCATTAACTGAAAAGTTTTGTGAATATGTTTGGTTTATCATGTATAGGACGAGGCGAAATGAAATTTCAGAGGAGCTTTTGGAATTGCTTTTGTCATTCTCTGACTTTTGTGTGTTTAAAGAAATGCTTATTGAGTTCAACAAAGTAAGAATTCAATGCCTATCATAATAATTGTTTATTCTGTGAGACTGAGTTAGAGCTAGCAAAGATGTTTTTGTGTGTTTCAGAGTAGGAAAGACACATCTGAGATGGAAGACAGTAATTGGCTAGTCATTACAAGCTACAATGCAAATTAATCATACATTATATATTTAAGGGAGTATAATATATTATATAACACATTACCATCGCCACTCCAACATTAATCAATGTGAACTGTTTTTATATGCCACCGGAGCGAGTGAGCACTTTTATTGTACAATAGGAAAACTATTATTATTGATATTAAACATCCTCTTGTTTTCTCTCAGTGTCAGCATTGATATTGTTTGTTAAGGTGTAGTACATATCACCTTTTGGGGCACAACGGATTTGGATGGAACATTTTTTTCTATAAGTATATGTCATTGTAGCGTTTTTCTATAGATTGAATCCACGTCAAAATTGACCTTGAACATGGAATTCAGAGATTTTTAAAAAGCTAATTTTAAACAATTTTAAACGTAGCGCTGTTGAGTGTTGGCCAAACATTACAATCAAACTCCTTTGTGGTCAAAATATCGTTTTTCTCTAATTTCAAAAAGTAAGACACCAAAATCTCAAAGATAGTAAAATACAATGTCCAAGGGCAATTTTGACGGAGAAAGATTCACGCTATGGATAAACTCAACAATGATATACACAAATAGAAAAAAAAGTTCTATTCAAATCCGTTGTGCCCCCAAAGGCAATATACACACTTCAAGATAAGATTCATTAAATTAACGCTAAGCCTAACACCCCCAATTGATTAGGTGATTGGGTCAGTTGGGGGGATGATTAGCTCAGTTGGCAGAGCAACCCGAACTTCAGATCGGATCATATCTGATCAACTGTGGTTTAAACCCCCCGAAGGTCAACTCAGCCTTGACTTTATCTAAAACATCAAATGAGTACCATCTAAGGATGGCGTATGGAATTGTCCAGAGGGAATTGCATTGTGAGTAGCTGTGGCGCATCATTGCCCATTGACAATCAAGGCCTATCTACCATGAAATCTGTTGAAATTGATCTGCAGTGTCGCGGCTGAGATCTAAGGAGCATTTAACATCATTGCTCTAAGCGAAAAAAGCCACTCATCTAGAAATAGAGGAGTGATACAGGTGCCTTGAATAGGGCGTCATCGTTCAAATTGCTTTTTTTTAACACATCCCAAAAATGGTTGTGTTTGCTGTACCTAAATATTAACTTTGTGGAGGCATTCAATCTGTGAATAGTCTGATGTTTTTATATGGGTAAGACACAAATAACACCATACTAAAACATGTATGAAATGTGTTCATGATGATGGATATTATAAAATAAAATAAAATTGTGTTTGGGTGTGATTATTTATACATACTTTGTTAAATAAAGATAATAAATGGATGATTATATGTACATAATTTAGAATTGAAAATGCTTTAGCAGAATGCCAGAGACATAGCAACGAAAGTTGATAGCAACAATCCACTCCCAATAGATGGTTGTAAATTCATTGCCGTAGAATTTCCAGGCTTCTCAGGTGGACCAGGAAAAGTGACATTCCTCTGTGAGTAATGACACATACTACCGACATGACAAATAAAGCTACAAGATAGCGACAAACACGTCATGTTACATGTTGCTCCAGAGACGCATTCTAAATGACACTCTGACACATTTTGATGACATGTCATCGAGTGACAGATTGAATTTGTATCACAGTACAGAGTGCAAGAAGTCATGTTATCGCATTCCATTGAATTGCAGGTTGATCTTCCGTCACATACTTGAAGGCATGTGCCGTTGCTATCCCTTGATGAACATTTTATTTCTCCACATTTTGAATTCTTAGTACATCGCTAAAATGAAAATTGAATCAAATTGAATTTCAGACCTCAACAACCATATGTCTGTAATCATGGGTGGCTTCTATGTTAGTACTGTTTGGAAGCCCTAGGCCCGTACAAGGAAACAAGATTCCCTTTTTGATATCATTCGTTCAGTTTCAAGTGGACCTCTTGTTTTATGTAAATCATTTCAACAGGCTTTACAACAACCATTTACCTCTGCCTTTAATAATTATTCATTTAAATACATAGCTCTATATCATTTTGAGATGGTAACATGTAAATTGTAAATTGATCGTCATTACCCTTGCAAAAAATAGTTCAGGAGTTCATGAACAGTTCATGAATGTTAAATGGCCCAAATTGTCATGGACTATTCATGGACTGTTCATGAACAGTTCATGAAAATATGGGGTCCTTTAATGTCATGATGAACAGTTTATGAATTGCTCATGAACTCGAACAGTGAAAGGCAAATGAAATTCATATTTCAAATTACATTTAAATTCATAAGTCATTTCAATTGTTTTCACCTGTGTTATAGATGGTGCCTGCGCTGCCAATAATGTTGCATTGCCTCCATTTGAAACTGTTTGATCACAATGGAAATCGGATTTGCAATGGAGGCTAGAATTATCACATTTTTCACAGTTTTGTTTGCAGCTATTCTCTCCAAAGCAGGAACATATTTGTTCATTACAAGATGGTTGTACACACATTCCATTTGAAATTACATAACAAGGCGGGACATTAAATGAAGAGTTGGTGGCATTCACGATGCACGTGAGCAGAGTCAATAGCAACCACCGAAACACCATCTCTGTAGAACAAATAAAATAAAAATGTTAGTTAAATAATAACTTAATTGGAATTCTAATTTCCACAGCATCATGATAGCATTGAATTTACAATCGAGTTGAACTATTATTGCGATTTCGCCATTTTTTCTTTTTACAGGACATTGGTCCTCAGATGGGATGTAGGCTAGCTAGGCCTATATGTTGTCCCTTTGGAGAAGTACACCAAAATTATATTTTTTCTGTAGGCACAAGAGAGTTGCCCTCCAAAAAGCTGATTCTGTCCTTTTCTAGCAGCTCTGAAACAAAGGACATCACAAACGCTAATTTGGATGGGCCGGGTTTTAATGGGGGATGTAATTGAAGTTTTTGTTACACGCCTTTGCTTAGCTCTGGCCTTCTGAGGAAGAACCTGTTACATCCTGGCTCAAAAGCTTCCCGAAAGTAATGATAAACAGTATTCGATACATTGGATTCTACAAAAACTTGTATTTAGTGGTATTGCTAGTAGGCCTAAAGAGGAATCAAGGCTTTTTTTAATGGTTGCTAACCCGGTATATCTTGGCATTCTGTGTGTTACAAAACATTTTTACTACGGCTCGCATCAGGTTAGTCCCGGGGGTAGGGGCCAGGCTGGGTCTCAGGCTATCAATTGACTACTGTAGAAATGATACTGATGTCAAATTTATTTGGTCTAAGGACGGATCAATTCCCATTGCGCATGCTCCAGCCTAATCTTGTTCAATTCACACTGACCTTAGGCAATTACAGTGACAACAAAATTACAAATTCAATTGAACATTGCATTACACTAGCAAAACCGCAGCTTACCACTCTAACATTAAGCTCTTGATTTGGTTCATGAATATTCTTTCATCTATTTGTAATAGAATAATGCAAGGCAGAATTTATCATTGTATTCCCATTCGTTCGATGTCTGATGTTGTGACTTTAGGAACGTTATGCTATAAATTGTGTTCTGTGTGATATAAGACAAATAAACCATTCCAATCTTGGTAAGCCTCGATTTCATAATACGGTGTTTACGAAATAAGATGGCGGGCTCTGAAAGGGACTGCCTAAAAGGGTGACCATGACCATGACCGTGACCGGTCACGTATGTCTAAAAGGGTGACCGATCGTGACTTTTAGAAAAAGGCAAAAAGAAGATAGAAATAAGACATTGAGCATAACAAACACAGCTTGGCCAATTTATATGGCTAAATGCAATCCAATTCTTTACTTGTTAAAGAAACTTAAGAGTTGATTTTGTCGTGTTGAGTCAATAACAAACTGGGAATTTCTGATAGGCGTCTAAACCGATGACTAACCCACGCTGTGACGGGACAATAGAAAGTATGCTTAGAAGTGACAAAGTTTCAAACTGCGAACGTTAAACTTCAATGTTCAACGTTCGCACCTTCTTCTAAAAAAGTCCAAAACGAGACGGTAGTCTTGACGGCGGGCTAAACTTCCATGTTCACACATCAAATTTCTAAAGTTCAACGTTCACACTTTTCTGCCTTGAAATTCACAACGAGGCACAGCAACAAGGGAACGAGTTTATTCATAAAAATCATTAATGAATAAATATGATCAAAAGTGCTCTGCAAAATAAAAACAGCGAAAATAAAATAAAATAAAATAAGTATCAGCGAAAGTGCTCTGTATGCTTCAGATAAATTAAATGTATGTATCTCAATTAAAAGCTGTGGCTGATTTCATTCATTCAGGATTGATTTTCAATTGAATGTTTATTTGTTAGTAAATAAAATGCATGGGCAAAACATCAAAATGCTGAAAGCAGAGCAATATCATCATCATCATCATCATTTATTCAGGACTTGAATAAGAATGATTTATAAATAACACTATAATTTTACAAAAATATACTTTCCAGGATAGATATTTGAAGAACGATTTGATCAACTTAATTATGTTATTCCGTGTAAATGCTTCCCAGTATAAATTAATAGATCAAAGATCACAAGTTTAATACGTAAATTGCGTAATACGTAATAAGTAAATACGATCGCGTAGATACGCTCTTCAGACGGTTTATTATAAAGAGTATACCCGATTACCCGGTTACAATTACGTTTAACTGACACTGTAGTAGACTTACTTGTCATGCTGTCAGTACGTCAGTACCCGGGGAGTACTTCTCTTAAAATAGGCTGTGGGATGTCATAGCCCCGTAATAAATATTTTGAGACAAAATTTGAGCCATTTTAGGATGAATATAACGATGCAAAACATCGCGAAGTTTTGAAGATAGTTATTGATTTTACTGTACTTTCAATAAAAATATGCACCAGTCAATGCCATCAAGTGTGCCTAAATTCAAGTATGCCTTTCCACGACTGGGTATCCTCGAATGGGGGTGTTATAGTCCCCCTGTCCCCCTATGGTATAGGCTGAAAATAACAAATTTGAAGACACATAATTTACAGTAACATGTTTATAGATATATGAACCAAATATAGGAATTATTTAATATTAATATTACAACGTTAAAAAAAAGAAAACACATAGAACACGTCTCATTGTCCTTGAACTAACTGTTACTTTCGATGATTCCAAAGTTGAATCCCTGCACGAGACGCGGCAGTGGTGCACCCCTTCACTACTTGAAGCAATTAAACTACAATCTTTACCATCATCATCGGTGATCACTTTTCCGTCGCGATACAATGTATACTCAATATTTACCTTTTCTGTCACATTACTCTTCTTATTCGCTTTGAAAATAATCCATTGATCTACCGTAGGTCCCCTGCCATTCGGTATGAAGAGTGCACGGCTCATCAGTATATAATGATATCTTTTATCCCTGAAAAATTCTAACTTTAAAATATGGGACTGTCCTTCCACTTCGAACTTGGATCCGGAGGGGAGTAACTCCAGCTCTTTAGTCGGAACGGGGTGAAACACTTTTGGAAAAAAGTGAAGTCTGTTGATGCTACCCAAAAAGTTTCAAAACTTTAAAATAATACCCAAAAAATTTTCAAAAAATTTTGAAGAAGTCAAAAATAGGATACCCAAAAGTTCAAAAACTTGAAACGCGATACCCAAAGAAGTATTTTCTCAGCTGTAATATGGAACTAAAATGAGTGGAGCGTCTAGCAGTCATGTGGGAATTACCCCCCCCCCGAGAATTGGATCTAACATTCGCTATATCAGTCGAAGCAGACGATGTACGATGTCGTTCCTCGCAAGATATGGAGAATGCTTTGAAATCTGATTTAAAATTACATCATGCAAAGACTGCAATTTGCCAATGGATTTGACTCATGGCTATTTTACTGCAAATCATCCATGGAGGCATGGATCCTGCCTATCCAGTTGAATTGTAATGATCCAGCATCGATCCTGAATTTACCCAAATCGTTAACGTTATTTAGTGGCAATAGTTTCGAGCCAGAAACAGCAACGCCCTCTTTGAAGGCAAGCATTTCACAGCTGTATTGAGGAAAGATGGAGTAATATATTACTACGATGGGTCGTGGAGTGGCCGTAGCTTTAGAACATTTACTAAACAGTTTTTAGTAGGCAAAATACCGAATTATGCTTTGTATTTTTTAAAAGTTTAAACCGATATCTAGAACTATACTACCGTATATACATAATCATACAATAAATAAGAAGTGCCACCACGAAAATAAATATTACCTGCGAAACTTTAAGGAAACAAATACAAAGTAAATACATTGAATACAATATAGCTAAGTGTAAATCAATAATATAATTTTTCATAAATGTATATAAAGAGAGTTACTGGTTATGTTTTACATTAAATTCCGTCTGGAGAGCGTACAAGCGCGAAACTCAGAGTCATGGTAAAACTTGACTAATCTTTGTTTCATTTATACAATAAATACATCTTAATTAGTGTTTTTTCAATTAAATTATTGTAGTTTTTTCAAAATGATTAGTAAGCTCAAATTTCAGATTAGTTGTATGCATGAAATTATCAATTAGAATTTATAACTGCCTATAGTTTATTAGTCATGCTAAATCAACAGATCGGTCCATACACTCAAATTCGTGGATACATATATATATATAGTAGACGCTTAGAGTAATTTCCACTTATTCAAGAACTATCGAAAGTAATGGTATACTGTATCTACAATATACAATTCAATGGTAAATATACACGCCCAGCATGCACGTTTCTTTATCAGAAATCCAGTGAGACTAGAAGGAGGGGAAGGAGTGCTATATAGACCCCTGTAGGAACTACATACACGCAATGTCACACATGTATTAATTTTTTAAACTTGAAGAAAAACCGCTGTAGGGAAAGGTTGTCCCTTTCTCGAGAAAATCATGACGTCATTCCTGAAGAAACTTAATAATATTCAAGTAATTTCGAATACGTTTATTTTAAAGTTCATTATTTCTTAGAATTTTTAAGCGGGAATGAACCTCAAGTTGCACCTGTACAGCACTTGTTCTTGTTCGATACTTTACTGATAGTGATATGCGAAGTATTTTTATTTTACAGACTATTTGAAGCTGAAACTATTTTATTTTATTTTCGCTGTTTTTATTTCGCAGAGCACTTTCGATCATATTTACTCATTAATGATTTTTATGAATAAACTCGTTCCCTTGTTGCTGTGCCTCGTTGTGAATTTCAAGGCAGAAAAGTGTGAACGTTGAACTTTAGAAATTTGATGTGTGAACATGGAAGTTTAGCCCGCCGTCAAGACTACCGTCTCGTTTTGGACTTTTTTAGAAGAAGGTGCGAACGTTGAACATTGAAGTTTAACGTTCGCAGTTTGAAACTTTGTCACTTCTAAGCATGGTTTCTATTGTCCCGTCACAGCATGGGTTAGTCATCGGTTTAGACGCCTATCAGAAATTCCCAGTTTGTTATTGACTCAACACGACAAAATCAACTCTTAAGTTTCTTTAACAAGTAAAGAATTGGATTGCATTTAGCCATATAAATTGGCCAAGCTGTGTTTGTTATGCCCAATGTCTTATTTCTATCTTCTTTTTGCCTTTTTCTAAAAGTCACGATCGGTCACCCTTTTAGACATACGTGACCGGTCACGGTCATGGTCATGGTCACCCTTTTAGGCAGTCCCCTCTGAAAGGGAATGACTTCCAATGTTTTCATTTGTCAATGGCTTGGTGTCGTAAATCAATCAATCCCTGGACTTTTATAGTGACATTGGCTTTTATATCGTCGCATTCTACTTTGACCGTGACAAATGACGACTTCAGTATCGATCTATTACAACCTTACAGCAATCCAAACGGCTACATTGACTCAAAACGAACTCATCGCTATGTCAGAGATTGCCAATCGGTAACACATAATTCGCATGGCAGTGCAACATTCGAAGAGTTCAAAGTTAAACCTGAAAGTCATTCTGACATTGACAATCTAGAATTTCGTTATTTCACTAAATCAATATCCTCAGTTGCCGTTGATGATCCGCCACACAAAAGACGTGTTTCTGGTCATATAGCGTTTAAAACAGATCCATTGAAATCATTTTCAGTGTTAGAACCAAGATTTAAAGGCAGTTGTAGCCTTGTTAAAAACAAAGCAACTGACCCACGTACCACAACTAGTGTTTCATCATCCCAGAGAAAATGTGTTGTAGCTGCAAATGGAGGGTTTTTCAACACTATGACAGGTGCTTGTATAGGAAACATAATCAGTGACGGAAGGAGGGTTAAGGATGCTAAAGGAATACAAAATGCAAACTTCGGTGTGAAAAAAGACGGGACCATCGTCGTTGGATATTTAGACCAAAAGTCTGTCCTATCAGAGGATAATCCGTTTCTTCAACTCATATCAGGTGTGGGTTGGTTGCTAAGAAATGGTTCTTCCTACACAGCACAAAGCCTTGAAGCAGAATGTGCTGACTCACAGGAGACTGGTAGCTTGAACCATTTCTTCAATGTTCGATCAGCAAGGACATCAATTGGTCACGATGCAAGTGGTCGAGTGGTCATTGCGCATGTTGACGGAAAGACTGGTCAATACGGGTATTATAGCAAGTTATCATTGAGGTCATCAGGCTACTAAGTATTCTTGGTGTCCATAAGTTGCTACAGTTACATATCTGGTTCTGACTCTGAATCGGCAAATTTGTAACTTGATACCCCCTCTCTCTTAACTAAAATTTATCGGGATGTCCCCGGTGGCTAGGATACGTCCAGATCTGAATGAGGCAAGCCGCTAAAGTCGTGAGTTGCTTTTTCATTAAAGGAGAACAGATTCCTGATACTGATTCCTGACACAACACTGCAGGGCATGACAGATAGGCCTTCAAGCTACCTCTCTCTGGACGGCTCCATCCACTCCCTCAAAACGATCCTTACCGGTATCTCATACTCAGATACATTTGGCTGAGTTTAGCTCAGGCGATAACCCTGAGAGGGATTTGATCTGTAGACCATCAGTCTATGTGAAGGATGGATGCATCTGATGTAATTCTTTTGTAACTTCTCAGGGTTTCTCTAGAAGAATTTGCGTCGATTTTGAAAGGCTTTGGTGTTGTGAATGCAATCAATCTCGATGGAGGTGGATCATCAACGTATGTGATTAATGGTTCAGTTGCAAATTATCCTTCTGATGATTGGTAAGATGATATCTAGAAAGTTACCAAAGGTCATTGTGATATTGTTTAGTTTTTCATCTCTCTGTCTCAATAGGAATTAATATTTTTTTGGGGATGTTCTTGGTAGGCCTAACCGTTTACAGGGGCCATGCATACTAGGCAAACTCCATTATCCTGTGTGATTACGTCAGACCTTCAGCACAAAGGCTAACAGAACTCGATGGAAAATTTGTTCCTTTCTATCGTATTCATAAAAAGAGTTTCATCGCAAATCTAGTAACTTTGTCACACTGTGATTTCACATATGTATCTACTTTACTCGTTAGTGTCTCCACATGATCTTATCAACAAAATCATGTCACGTGGCTCAAGGTCGCAATCCGTCATATCTGATTGGGCATTCTTGTTTCAAGATTAAGCAACGACTTTTGGTATAATTATCAACATTATTTGAACTGTTCACAAATTTTCATGAAGTTCATGAAATGTGTCTACTAAATTTTTGTAAGTTCATGAAAATTGAAAAAGTTTGTGAAATATGAAAATCCTTATAAAATTTTACAGGAGTACTAATCAAAATTATTTTTTTCGAATCATATAATAATATTACATTAACAGTCATTCATGACTGAAAGTCACCCCTTAAGTACAAGTGCCTGTTTATTGGGAGCATTACCACAGTTTACATACAAATTATGCCACAAATAATTAACATGTGTGCACTGATGAGGAATCGAACCCGGCCTCCCGCACAGAGTGCCGACATTCTGCCACTGGGCTACCAGTGCACATGTTAATTGTTATACCAGTGTTTTATAGGAGTTGTTAATTGTTGTGTTAATTAATGTGTGTTTAGTGCACATACTAATATTCATCATCATCTATTCAGAAACCTTTCCAAATGACTAATATTCCTACTGATTTCTAATGAGCTTGACAATTTATAAAGAAATATATTAACGTTAACTCCTACAGCAAAAACCATTTCAATTGCGAAAGAAAAGTGTCTACAATTGTATGTCTCCATGGTGATATTGGCCCTCTAGATGAATCCAATACTTCGACAGTACCTACATTCACTTCTGGCATTGCATTTACGTCTAGTGGTAAGAAATGAGAACATTTATGGGAATAATAATAGTTCTAATCAATGATTGAAGTATTAACCATTCCTCTTGTCCTTTTCGTTTTTAGTAGCACCAGAAAAAATGGTTGACGGAAAGAAAGACTCCAAGTCATTGTTAAGCAGGTGAGAATATAGCGCAAATTCTTGTGTTATTTTGAACCATGTGTAGCCTACAAGTGCCACTACAGACCATAAATGTTATAGATAATAATAAAAGGTAACCCTTTATATACAAACTTTGTGGATCTCGTAGACAAATAAGAGCCAAATTTTTATTTTATTTGAGATTCAATTATCATCTTAAAATATCTTGTTGTGTTATGCAAATGTCATGAGTAACACTTTTTTGTACAGATGCCAACCATTTACTAGCCAGAATCAGATTATCTTGTTTGTCTTTTAGTTGGCCATTGATTACTGCACTGAGCTGTGTGCTTGGAATAAGTATTTTACTAAATGTGTGTTTAATTGCGCAACGAAGATCAACACAACGGAACACATGGTACCCTAGCGTCAGAGATCATGGCAAATTTGAAAATGAAGAAGAGAAACCACTAGCAATGGAGGAAATATAGATATAGAACACAAATAGAATGGGATTTAAAATGTGTATAATTTTATTTATAAAATGATTAAATACTTTTCAGGTATTTTTCTAGTGTGTTATAATTGTAAATTAAATTCTGTGTTTTCTATTATATTCCATACCTTTTTCAGAAGGCCTCCTGTTAAATACAGTTTATTCAAAATGCCAAATGGTAGTGGTCCCATTATTTCCATAGACTAAATTTAATGAAATTTTCAAGATCAGCTATTTTAAAATATTTCTATATACCCCTGCGAAAAACAGTTCAGGAGTTCGTAAATAGTTCATGGATGTTGATTGGCCAAATTTTCATCAACAGTTCATGAAATTCCCACGCAATTTGGGCTATTTAATGTTCATGAACTGTGAATATGAACTCCTGCACTGTTTTTCGCAAGGGTGGTGTCATTTTTTGATGTCACAATGTCCATGAACAATTGATTACCAGTTTTCATATGTAACTTATTAATGAACTAATTACTAATATATTCAAATGAATTCCAATACTTTTATCCAGGATTGCTTAAGAAAGACAATATTATTTATTACAACCATCGTTTTGACGCATTTAATACGATAAATGACATCACACCAACCGACAGACTCAGCGTCCATACTGCTACTTTTGTCAATTGATGTGACATGTCATTATTTACAATGCTCTCATTTTCAGAAGAAGTCTTTGAATTAAGGGGTGGTAACGATGGATGTTTCCGTGTATCTTTCACACGGCGTTTCAATAAAGTATTATCAGATTCCTGGTGTTTGGAACTCCTAACCAGTGAGCTGTACATATTCGCAGAAGAACTAAAACAAAATTAATTTATTAACAATTAAAACCACTTAATCAATAATGGGATTAATTATTTAATCTGATTTGAACAAAAATGGCTACCTGTGATGAAGTAATGACTTTGCACGACGATTCACTTTATCGGGAGGGTGACAAGAGAACAGTTTTGCAGCAGAGTTAATTAATTGGTCAGCAGTGTCAATGTTCATTCTGTGGGGTAGTCTGGAGAGCATCTGATGTACCGCACTCATTTCGCATTCAAGAGAGAGGATGTTATCTTTAACAGACAGAATCATCTACGAGCAAACATCAACACTGGTCAAACATATATTGGATACAACTGTACTCGGCTCGACATGCTTGTTTTAAAAACACTTACAGCCGCACCAATGTAAAGTGGCATTATGGGATGAGAAGCCATAAAGAAATCACAGAGCCTCACAATCACGTGATAATCGTCAATGTCATGCCCAAACCATGTAATCAGCCAACTGAGAGAGTACACAAATCCAACCTCTGACCTTTAGAAGCCAAACCAAACAAGCCATGATTATTAACAATATAGCATCAAAGGTGTGCAAATCCAATCTGAATGGGTTTTGAATTTGATTGAGGTTTAGCTTTTGGATCTGATCGGATTGACATTGTTCTGTCGGATTAACTTGGACTTTGGGAATATTTTTACAATGATTTTGCAGTTGAGCCTATATATTTGATATTTAGAGAGGAAATATTCAATCAGGTAATATCCTGGTCATTGTAATAATCAAGACTCTGTAGTCGGCAATATATATTAATTATAATCATCTTCGATAACAGTCAAATTGCAACATTAACTAAAAACCTTTTAAAAAGGATACAAAAAATCTTGCATATTTTTCGGATTGAGGATTTTGGAAAAAGTAACATTAAATTGAATATGATTAATTAACACAATATAGGCATTAATAGAAGCATTGCGTTCATCTACTAGACTTAAAACGCAATACTTCTAATATGCATAGATCAATCGAACATTACATAGCCTAATTTGGACAACACTACCTTTCCAAGAACAACGACAATTGAGAATCCGCGCATTGAACAATCAATCCAACAAATCCAAGCAGTTTATTTGTACGCTCCATTGTTGCGTCCATGAAATCTCTTCAGAAATAAAAATCAATTATTTAAATAAATTGGATGACATCAGATTGAAAGTGAAACACACGAAAGATAACACATGGAATAGAGTTCTCTCAGCGTATGTACGCTAATAACTCTCCCAATTCCCCCATCAAAATGTATAAAAGTGGTATCATTGGAATCACCGTGTTTCGATCTATGTTTTTATTTCGTTTGCTGTTTTATTTTTGTTTTGCATTCTTCGTATCCAAACAAAATGTATATTTTCATTTTGCGGTATTTGCGGTGTTACGTCCTAACTTGCTATTCAGGGTCTGACAAAATTACGAATCTTACATTCCGGAAAGCTAAAGGGAATTTAGAAGAGATTTGATATTTTTTACGATATATCGTTCAAAATCCAACAACAAAAATTATGAAGAAAAAGTTAAAATGATTCTAGAATTTCAAAAGGCTGAACCTTTTGCAAGACCATGTTGCTATTGTTCGCGAGGGATCTCCCAAATCCAACTCTGCCAACATTGAACCCTGCAACACGGGTACCTCATTGCTAGTTGTAAGCAACAATCAGTTACCTAACATGGTTCAATGCCAGCTGTTCCAAAACCGCAGATGCTACAGGTTCACCAAGAACTAGAAGGAGAGTGACAGCAAGGTCATGGAATCCCTGCAATGGAAGACACAAATTATTACAAAACAGATATAACTTATGAAAATTAATAATAATTATATTAAATATTCACCTGGTAGTAATGTAAGTCGTCATGGAGACACAGTACACGCATAATGATTGTCGTTAATTGCTGTTTGAGAATGCCGCGTCGTGAAACCCTGGTGCCAGGTGGAAAGCGACGGTTACATCGATTGATATCCATTTGGACTTGTCTGTAATATTTATTCTTCAAAAACAATTCTTTTTCTGACTTTGCATCTGCAAAAGCAAAACAAAAATATTACGTCAATTATGACGCTAGAAAAGGCAAGGCTCACTTGGGTGAAGATAAAGACGTCAGTTTTCATAAAAGGTTAGTCTTTGAAAGTCAATCCTGTGACAAAAAGTTATTGTAAAATCTATCAGGTTTCTAAATAAATGATAATCGTTAGCCCCACGTGTGTCTCTCTATGAACATTGCCAAAAGTTACATCATAATAATAATATAATAATATTAATAGTGGGATTACTCCACACCAGTTCTTGATATAGTGCTCAATGAAATTTATTCAGAGCATTATATAAAGTGGGAGTCAAAAATGAAACATTCTAGATTTTCCGCTACTTCAAGTTTTACACCAGGTGATCGATCATCAGGCGATTTATTTCAACTCCTAATTTGTTGAAATAAATCGCCTGATGATCACCTTCTGGTGTGAAACTCGAAGTAGCGGAAAATCTAGAATGTTTCATTTTTGACTCTCACTTTACCAAAGTTACATCATAGATCTTTATAGTTAATTAATGATGATCTTAATCATGAGAAATAAATTATAGTTATTTTCAAATACATTTATATACTTTTAATCATATACGCAACTCATTTATACACGCTGTACATTATTTTATTACTCATTACATTTAGCTATAAAAATATAAATTACTGTTACAAAATATATGAATAGAGACAAATTTGTCATTTACATTTTACATTCAACACAAATTTAATGATAGATTACGAACATATTAATTATAGGCCTACAGATCTCTCAATTTGAAGAACACATATTTTAATCAACATATTATTTGTATACTTATTTGTGTATTTCCGGAGAGATTCAATTCTTCGATATCATTGAGACAAAGACACAGAATATCATGATTAATTTTATGTATTAGGTCAAGTCTCATTGTAAAGTTTCTATTCTCATCAGAAGTTGCATAGTACAAACACATCAATTTTGCCTAGGATAGCACTTACTAAATTACAGTCTTCAATAAAACTAGGCGAAATAATAATGATGATGATGGTGATGATAATGATGATAATAATGATAATGATAATGATGATGATGATGATGATGATGATGATGATGATGATGATGAAATGAGGTTAGCAAACAACAATTACTGTAATATTGTTAATACCAGAGAAGAAAAGCAATATTGTAAATAGGTTTGTTATAAATTATACAATTATATAAATAAAAAAGGGATAATGCTATATTTAGTGACAACCATTATAGGCTTACATAACTATTTAGGCTGAGTTTCATGTCTAAAGATCTGGACTCTGTCTGAATATTGGAAAAGCGTTAAACTCTGAGTAACACAAAAATTGAGTTATTGACTCAATTATCATTTATCTCATTTTCCATTATCTATTTCATCTGACACTTTAACACTGTAGGCCTACTTGAATCAGCAATGTGGTAACAATAACTAAATATAAATTATATATAGAGTCAAACCTGCTATAACGGCCACCTCTACACAGCGGCCATCTGTCTATAGTGGTCACTCTTGCAATGTCTAAAACGTAGGGGAGAGCGGGGTGAAATGGAACGGGGGTAAATCGGAATACACAACTTCTAAAGACTCAAAAATTACAAATTTGCAGCAGAACATTGTTCTTATATAGTCTAAACATTGTGTAAAGTTTCATTTCAATACATAAAGTAAATAAAATATTATAAGCCTTTGAAAATTTGTACGCGCGATGGAAGTCATTCGCTTTTCACATCGCGTTTGATTTTATTTTCATTTCTTCACGCATCAGGTGTTATTGCATACCATTGTGTAGAGAATTTCCGTGTTATGACGTAGGCAGTTGTCATTTTTGTCTTTTCCAACAAACTTTCTAGTAAATAGTGTTTATGTTGCAAGATTCACAATGGGGTTGAATGGAACACGGCTGGAAACATTTCAATCACAGTCTGGCTTCACACTGCTTTGCTTTGTTGTTGCTCCGCCTTTGATTTCACACCAAGAAGAAATCATTCAAATTAATCCATTAAATTGGTTCAATTGCCTCTTTTCATTAGTAAATAGCCTTGTATTATTTCTCTGAACCATTGATCTTTTTGTTGTTTTATTTTCAACGTAAAATTAATGAGTTTGTATTGTCTTGTTTTGACTTATTATTTCCTTCGTGAATCAGTGTGAATTATAATGTAAACAAAACATTTGCATGAGCGGTTTCTTTGAATTTGACACCTTCGGAAGGAAAGCGACTTTGTCGAAGGACTGCATGAAATTAAATGTTGTTTTATTCATATTATATTGGTTAAATCTAATTAAAACCCATTTGAATGATTAACCTTACTCATATTCGCTCAATTATAACTGAAATTTGAAAAATTATACTTTTACGGGAAAATATTATCGTGTTTTACGGAGACGCATTTTTTTGAATGGAAAATAATAATCTTATAAATTTATATTTGGAAGTAAGTTTCTTTATCTATCTAATTTATTATTGTTGATATCAATTTTTAAAGGCTCAATAGCTATGATACTCAATTTATTTGAACAAATTCGATGAAATAATGGTAAATTTGTGGTCATTCCGTTTCACCCCACATTTTCGCAAAATCGCGGTTTTGAAAAAATGTCATTCTTCCTTTAAACATTGTTTCAACTTTGATTTGACAATATTCAGGTATTTTGCATTATAAACTTCAAACAATTTCCTACAAATCGATACCAAAATTGTGAGTTTTGCGTGAGCCGTTTTGGAGCAATAATTTTTTTAAGAAAATTTGTTCCAATTCACCCCGCTCTCCCCTATATGTCTAGACCTGTATATAAAGGCCACCTGTCTATAGTGGTCAATTTATCTACCTCTGGTAGCTGGCCGTTATATACAGGTTTCACTGTATATATATATATATATATCAATCATGTGTGAGTGCATGGCTAATGTTTCGTACGTCATAATCCTTAACTGGACGACTGTTGTTTAATTAATTAAATTTCACTTGTGTAATCAATATATTTTCTTTGTCAGATGTAAGTTGCGAGAGACTCAAGGAAATCGAGGATTATACTGTTGTTTATTGTTATGCTGAACTGATATTCTCTTTGTGTCAAATACTCTGTCGGAAAGATTAATTGAACTAAACCGGGAGCCCGGTACAGCTTGCCAGCTAGCATTAAGCAACTTACTCTGCATTTGATTTTGTATATTGAACACGTTGACGTTCATGAGCTTTGGCCACGCCCTAGCTCTAATGTCCTTTCTTATGAGACCGCCATTGGTGACTGTTGCTTGACGCAGAGCAATTATATCCACAGGATCGCAGTCAAGTGCATTGTTGATTTTAGAGATCTTCTCTTTTTCAGCATCAGTCAGCTGTAGGCCTACCTGGAACAAGCAAAATTTTCAGATTTTTCAATAAATACATTTACAGTCTGAACTAATAGACAGATTTAATAACACACTTTTGTCAGCTTGTGAACATCGATACCAGCTATGTACATACATAATAATGCATGGTACTTTATCGCATAATTTGAATGTGAATGACGTGAATGGCTCACATTGAAATGAAATCATGGCTCGCTAGCTCGCACTTTGATCACACTCCAGTCTGAAAAAGGCGGCAGGTGTCGAACAAATGTTGGGTGAGGTAGTGTGGAGGTTGTAACTGATCTGATTTACCTTCAGGAGCGCCAAAATACAATATTTCATCAAAATTTCAGGAGAAAATGACAAAAACATAATTTAACAACTGGGAAGTGCAGCTAGAAGGGCAGAAATCACAAGAAATGCTTTTCAGAAATTCAGAATCAGCCAGACTGAAATATTAGGAAGGTTTCACTGGAAACTCTTGTGATCGGCCAGTCTGCAAAGTATGGCAGAGCCACCCCAGAGAAGATATTTCAAGGATCTGAAGACGCATACAACATTATTTTGCAGGAGCCCTATTATTATTATTTGTCTATAGAATATTGTTTTTCCGCACACAGGCAAATATTTTTTGACCGCCTCAGAGATCTTGTCGAAAAATGCCTTTCTCTACCTGTCTGCAGATTATGGCAATGGTGCAACCAAGATTCAACAATATTTTGATTTTTCACGGTAAAACATCAATAAATTAATTGCTGTTGCGCAGTTGAGATCTTGGCGAAACCTGGCTTTTTCAGCCAGTTTGCAGATTATGGCAATGGCGCAACCGACATTCAACGATATTTTGATTTTTTATGGTCAAACGTGTATGTTTCCTGTTGTACAGTAGTTAACTAATTAAGTGTGTTAACGTATGAGCTATGTGATCTTGAGATCAGGTAGGGATGTGTGATTTGTTTGTTTAAATATATTGCCTGTTGTCCCTTCCTGTGATCGTAGCCGTGATGTAATATAAACTTGTAAAGTCTGCCAGCTGACTTCGGTATGGCAGGTCAGCGGTGTTTGTATATAAAAATAGAGTTTGAAGTCTTGTTAACTGACTCGCGTATAGAGTTCGTCGAGAGACCAGTGAAAAGATAATTACTTGAACTTTACTGTGTCGTTTATGTCTCCCTCACATCGACCATAGTCTTACAAGCTAACGGGCCAAACTGCAAAAGATGGGATGTGAGGGAGACCAGTAATGAATTGGTTTTGTTTAAGCATTGGCTATTGTTAATGACAGCGCTGTTGTCGTTTTGATTTGTATTAATTTACCATGATTTGTTTACGATGGAAATGGTTCTTTGAGCTTTCAGTTGTAATATTTTTGAAGTGTTCGTTCGAAGATATCGATTGAATGGAAGATATTTTGGATTTTATTAATGGTACAGTTTTGCTGGAATGGATGGTTATTACATTGGTTTATGAAAAGCGGCACTAAGATAAATACGTGATTTTTTTGCTGTGGTGCGAAGAGTATGGTTATATGAGATTGTTATTATTATGAATTATGATTTATGAATTATTATCAAGGCAAATATCAATTGATGGATATAGCTATTTGTTATTCGTTTGCCTGTTTGGCTACTTTGGACTCATGTTATAAGGATTATCGGAGGTCTAGTTTTGCAGAGTTGCGTTGCTATCTGTAAACAACCGTAATGTTATGCATATGATTTTTGTAATTAATGTTTAATTATTTATCGGAGGTCTAGTTATGCAGAGGTATAAAGATGCTATGTTGCTATGATATTCTGTAAACATCCGTTGTTTTACGCATCATTCAAAGATTTATGGAGTTGTTGACGTGTTGTCACTCCAGTACGTGCAGTTGTTGACGTGTGTCTCTGCATGGGAAATTTTATTTAACTGCGTTTAGTTTGTTGATGCGTTATGGCTACAAGTTTAAAGTTATTTGTCGCCAACAAAAGAATTTGGTTGTCGTTGCCAGTTGAACAGTTTGTTTATGTGTTATTCATACGATTACGAAGAAATAAATTGGTTTTTGACGTTTGAACTATTTACGTTGTATTAGTTGAAGAATAATTTTAAGTTAGTATTTTAAAATGTTTTTAGATTTAGAAATCTGATAGGGGTGTATGTTTCCTGTTGTACAGTAGTTAACTAATTAAGTGTGTTAACGTATGAGCTATGTGATCTTGAGATCAGGTAGGGATGTGTGATTTGTTTGTTTAAATATATTGCCTGTTGTCCCTTCCTGTGATCGTAGCCGTGATGTAATATAAACTTGTAAAGTCTGCCAGCTGACTTCGGTATGGCAGGTCAGCGGTGTTTGTATATAAAAATAGAGTTTGAAGTCTTGTTAACTGACTCGCGTATAGAGTTCGTCGAGAGACCAGTGAAAAGATAATTACTTGAACTTTACTGTGTCGTTTATGTCTCCCTCACATCGACCATAGTCTTACAAAACGTCAATGATTTGCTGTTGCGCATCCGAGATCTTGGCTAAAACTGCCCATGTCTGCCAGTTTGCAGGTTATGGCAATTATTCAACGATATTTTGATTTTTCACGGTCAAATGTCAATGAAGTATTTGCTGTTGCGCACCTGAGATCTTGGAGAAAAATTTCGTTCTCTGCAGACTGGCTTATCTGCCAAAATTGCCCTCTAGTTTAAATTCTACTTCAATCAATGCAAGAGATAGGCGAATATCATGTCAATTGGCAATTGCCAAAGGTTTTGAATGCAGTACACTGTAGCCTGTAAGACTAAGAGACCTACTGTAAATGTTTGAATCAAGTCTACAAAGAATATCAAAGAATCAAGATACCTACCATATTATAAAATAGCTTTCTATAACACAGGATAGATAGATCATATAGCCTATAGATTACTACCGATCACAGATCTAAAATTAATTGCTAAATCTGATGCTGTCCATTCTTCAGATAAAAGGTGTCCCAATCAAATGTATTCCATCTTGAAATTCCAATCAAAATTGATCAATAAGAAGGTTACAAGTGAAAACAGAACAGACGGAGACAGATCAGCTGCCGCCTGCCGGTCTCCCTCGATCAGACTGCGTTTTCCTGAACTCTAGTTAAGATGCCATCGAAATTACAATAATTCAGTAGCAGAGGAATTACACTTCTTTACCAGCATAAAAATATTTTAATAGTTTTGGATACAAGAAATCTTGCAGATAATCTAGTTGTCCAATTAATAATAATTCTATTTTACTATATTTTCATAAACTAACAAGACATGTTCGATAAGCCTCGCTCAGCCTTGGTCGATCTTCTAACAATCCGGATTAATCCGGTTGCAAGTAAAATCTACTAATTGTTGTTCCCCCTTCCAGTGATATCATATTTCTCTGATGGAGTGCATACAGTCACACCTGTTATACCAGCCATCTGCCTGTAGTGGTCACGCTTGCAATGTCAAAAATAATATCTTTTGTTGAATCAACCCTGTATATAAAGGCCGTATGCGTATAGTGGTCAATTTATCTATCTCTTATAGCTGGGGGTTTACAAGTCTTACAAGAAACAGTCATTAGCATCATAAGCAGTAATCCATAAAGTAGCACTCAGTAAATGTTCCAATATTTAACACCAAAGTTTCCCTGTACGCAGCTGTATGTTTGTAGATGACCCCCCTTCCTTCTGAGTACGTGCTGATAATTTCGCACCTCCTTACCGCATGTTTACGAATTTTGTAATTGTTGTTACCCGATGCAAACATTTTTTGAAAAACGCAAATTTTCACAGATAATAATTAAGTGAATTTAAAGTTTTACTTGTCTGCAATAAAAATCGATTTAATTATCGATAACTTGATAATTAATCGCATTTTATAATCTTCCAATAAATGCTACAAATATAGTCACAATACAGCAGAAGGCTTACTATTGACAATACAAATGAGAAATTGAATGATAAAAGAAAACAGATACAATTTCTACATTTACTGTTGGACATCAGAATGGCGTTTCCCCCAGACGGAGAACACATTGCGCAATCCAGACGCAATACAATAACATAGCCTATTGGATATCTTTTTGAACTGATAGTCTATCAGATTATGTCTAGGCCTGTACATCATCATATGCTTCATTAACATTTGAATTTAATTCAAAATGCGATTTTATGATTTAAAAATTTACAAATGAAAATACAATAATGACGACATTATCATCATCATCGTTATCAACAGACATGGCCATGAATACTGTCTATCCTCACGAGATCAAACCATTTCTGATTTCGCAGTCGTATTTAGTCATATTCTGAAAGCTGGTGATTCATCAACCAACAGCAAAAGTGTAATTGAAAGAATTCTGTGTTCGGCCTACTGTCTGGTGAGGTTACGAGCCTGAAAAACAAATAAACAAATAAATGATTACAGTATACAATATCTGACAAAAGGCTTCGCGTTCTGGAAACCTAGAACATTTTCAATATTTTCTTCTGAATTTTTTGTCGATGTTTGACCTATAAATCAAAAAATTATCAATTTTCTTCTGACGGTGTCTGTAACTTGCTAGCCTGCGTACCAGCCCCGAGGTTTTTTCTGAAACCATAGGATCTGTGAACTAAAGCGGTGCTTTTAGCCCATCGAAAATAACACCATTATAATATTGGCAAATCATTCACACTCAGATTCACACTCTATCATTTCCAATCTAAGTAACGCGGAAGGGAGTGTGAGCGTATCTTTGGTGGTCAGAATTGATCCAAATGAGAACCAGGTATTGGCTGTCCTCCTAGAAAACATTGCCTAAGTAGCGAGCCAATAAATATCAATGTTTAAAATCAGGATAATACCGTTGAAAAGGCTGTTGATATACCATTGTAAGTTTTTGAACATGTGTCATTGAGCTGGAAAGAAAACAAATATGAAACGTATTATGTAAATGTCTTGGTGATGCATGATATATCATAACAGCAACCCTTAGAATAATTACCATGCCTTGTAAATTATTCAATTGTTGGACGTTATCAAGGCGATCGCCCAAGAACTTCCAAGTGTCTTCGAAATCAGTTGATTTATCAGTCATCATGTACAATTCTGGAATACGCAACAGGTATTTGTCGTCATCATAGAAATAACTAAATTAATACTTTGTTTTCATCTATTTGTAGATTGACGCTTTCTCACCTGTTGCACCGTAGATTGCACCTAATCCAATGCGTTTTGTATACCAGTCTATCTGTCGTTAACAAAATAAGAATAATATTAGAGAAATAAACAATTCTTGAAACGAACACTACCGTCTGCAATCAATCAGTCTGACGTACGTCCGTGGATGTGTCACCAGCGTGATACCATATTTCGTCAACCATGTTAGCAGCATATTCAATGGCTTCTGTGGCATTTTGTGGGTGTAGCATCAATGTCATCGCCTTTTAATTCAAACAGTTTAAATAGTTATGAAATGCACAAATACCAACTTACGTCAAATTAAAGTGTACCATAGTTGACTACTCACAGATGGCCATGATTTAATGTGGGGAATCACCATTCTCAGGCGCGTTTCAATGGTATCTTTAAGAAATTCAGAAGTGTCTTTTGATTTGCTGCTGGAACAATCCCAGAAGTATATTGCATTTAATCAGAGGAGAAGATAACTAAAACATCTATACAGTGGTCACATATGTCTAATGTGGTAAAATCTAGGAAAATTGTTGTGAAGCAGAAAAGCATGTGCGTGTGTGGGAATGCAACCCGCAATCATTGAATGTCTGGTTCAGTACTCTAGCCGTTCATCTGATTTGCCTCCATGTGCAACAACTGCAAGTCACTCTTGTTACGCCACTGTGAACTCGGGTACAGTAACACAGTTACACAACAGAGTGTTAGTTTTGCCGTGCTATATCAGTTGATTCGCCAAGACGTGTCTAATGACACCTTTCACTTTCAAACATGGTCACTCATTGCAGAGTTAGTCCAAAGGCTAATTCAAATATTAACCTAATATAACTAACACTGTCTATATCAAGACCATCTGTCACTGTAAGTCTAGTCTTATTTTCATATTGAATCAGTTTCAACATTCTGTGGATATTCAATAAGGGATTCTACTAAAAAAATATTTCTTAAAGTAATGATTGAGATATCGATGATTTAAAGAGTCTATTTCTGCCGAGCGTTTATTATCATAGATATTCAAACTTTTCAATATTCATTATTATTTTTAATTAGTTTGAAATAAAATCAAATAGGTAGGCCTATCTCACGAAAATCAATTGGCGGCAGAAATAGACTGTTTAAACCATCGATATCTCCAAGCATTTATTTTTGTGACGTAGATATTCAAACTTTTCAATATTCAATAATATTTTTAATTAGCTTGAAACAAAATCGAGCATCTACGTCACAAAAATAAACATCTATGTCGCATAAATAGATTCCTTAAACCATCGGATCTCTGTCATTTCTTATTGAATTTGCTTCAAACTTTTACCAATCAATTTTTCAGTTGATATATGCATCAGAATCAATCATTACTTTCAGTAGAACCTCGAATTGATACATTGATACATACATACCTATTAATATCGCTACGTTTAATAGACTGAAGGTGATTGCTTAATTGAGCATTACATTCTCCAATGAAATGCAGAACAATATCCCCGCCACCTCCCTCAAACATTGTCTCAACATTTGTTGATAAACCTAATTGCTTTGAAGCTTCACGTATAGCGTCAACAGACCAACTAAACTCATCAACGTATAGTAATGCTCTATTAAGTAGGACAGCCTTGGAGACTGGTTCGGATGACGATGCGTTCTCCAGGGAATCCTCATTATTGGTGAACCCTTCATTGGCTCTGTCAAAAACAATATACAGTATATGAAACACAAAGAAGTTTCAAAACAGTAAAAAGTGGAACAGTCGCTTAACATTTTTAAACAAACGATGGAGCAAAAAATGTCAATCGGTTTGACGCAGAATTGTTGACTGCAGGCTTCTGCTTTTAAAGCGTTAATGATTATATCAAACTATTCACCCGTGAATACAGTTTACACACCGGAATAAGGATTCTAACTGCATTCAGTAATGACCCAGCATTATGATCTTACGGCACATGAGGGAAAGCAACACCTGCTGGATAGTCACTTGAAATTCTATCATTTCGATACCAAAACGGATATCAACTTTCAATATAAACATGATATAATGAGAGAAAAAGAGTCTGGCAGCTGATATCTATGAATATTGAATACCACATGGATTGTATTATAACGCGTGTGATCGCACACGCACACCTTCACGCACGCCTGAACACTCTGACCCCTGGGTCACTCCACGTCAACTCGCAAACGAAAAAACCACCACCCTCTCAGAATTTGATGAAACTTATTTCACGAAAAGATAATGAAGTGAATATCAACTTGGCGAAGTTTGAAGTAACTTAATCAAAAAATGAAAAAATAGATCCGGCTAAAGATTACGAGAAAATTTGGTAATTTCATGGCGAAAATTTCATTTTCGATTTGTGTTTGCTATCAAAATGCAATATAGATGAAACGCATATCATTCGAAAGCTCAGACCATCTAGTTCTCATTTATGTATGTTTCAGAAAGCAAAATATATTAGTTTTGTTTTAATTAATATTTTTAAGAAAATGTTTGGGGCTAATTTTCGATATGAGCCCCAAATTTAAAAAAACTAAAACTTCGCCTATACACAGAGAATAATAATGTCTCGTGATTTTCGAAATTTCAACAATGTTCTGTACTGAGAGCGCGCCAATCTTAATTCCACTTTTCTCTTGTGTTATTGTTGTAATCCTACCTTGAGAAATCTCAATTATCTTTTCGCGAAATAAGTTTCATTAAATTCTGAGAGGGTGAGGGTTTTTCTGTTTGCCAGTTGACGTGGAGTGACCCGCCTGCGATTGATCGCACATCCAAAATAGTAAAAACAAAAAATTTTGCGATGCTTAGTGATGATTCTGATGACATATTATAATACCATTTCAATTTCTTATTTTATTTTGCTATTATTAATTATTCAATGAACTTCACTTTACGTCTATAAGGATTTTCATTAAACTTGCTGGACAATTTTTAATGGAGAGACATCCTCTACTCCATCGAGTTAGGATTTACCAGCAAATGTTGATGTTTGAAAGAATAAATTTGTGATGCCATGACAACTGATAATCATGACGCATGTAGTCATGACAACAATCACATTATAGCACTTGCGTCATCTCTATAAAACAAACCACGGGATGCTAGGTCTACCAGTAAAATGTTAATCAATGCAAATTATTCATCAAGGTTACTGACCTATTAATTAACATTGTATCGTAAGAAAAGGATGGTTCAGACGAACTAAAATAGAAAATAATTAATTGATATTAGAATGTGTCTCAGGATGTCATGAATCTATTTATAGATTGCATTAGGAACATCATGACTGACCTAAATCTATTTATAGATTGCATTAGGAACATCATGACTGACCTAAATCTATTTATAGATTGCATTAGGAACATCATGACTAACATACATCTATTTATAGATTGCATTAGGAACATCATGACTGACATACATCTATTTATAGATTGCATTAGGAGCGTCTATGACTGATCTAAATCTATTCAAAGATTGCATTAGGAGCGTCTATGACTGATCTAAATCTATTTATAGATTGCATTAGGAACATCATGACTAACATACATCTATTTATAGATTGCATTAGGAACATCATGACTGATCTAAATCTATTTATAGATTGCATTAGGAACATCATGACTGACCTAAATCTATTTATAGATTGCATTAGGAACATCATTACTGATCTAAATCTATTTATAGATTGCATTAGGAACATCATGACTGACATACATTTATTTATAGATTGTATTAGGAGCGTCTATAACTAACATACATCTATTTATAGATTGCATTAGGAGCGTCTATGACTAACATACATCTATTTATAGATTGCATTAGGAACATCATGACTGACATACATCTATTTATAGATTGCATTAGGAACATCATGACTGACATACATCTATTTATAGATTGCATTAGGAACATCATGACTGACATACATCTATTTATAGATTGCATTAGGAACATCATGACTGACATACATCTATTTATAGATTGCATTAGGAACATCATGACTGACCTAAATCCATTTATAAATTGCATTAGGAACATCATGACTGACCTAAATCTATTTATAGATTGCATTAGGAACATCATGACTGACCTAAATCTATTTATAGATTGCATTAGGAACATCATGACTGATCTAAATCTATTTATAGATTGCATTAGGAACATCATGACTGAAATACATCTATTTATAGATTGCATTAGGAGCGTCTATGACTAACATACATCTATTTATAGATTGCATTAGGAGCGTCTATGACTAACATACATCTATATATAGATTGCATTAGGAGCGTCTATGACTTACATACATCTATTTATAGATTGCATTAGGAGCGTCTATGACTAACATACATCTATTTATAGATTGCATTAGGAGCGTCTATGACTAACATACATCTATTTATAGATTGTATTAGGAGCGTCTATGACTAACATACATCTATTTATAGATTGCATTAGGAGCGTCTATGACTAACATACATCTATTTATAGATTGCATTAGGAGCGTCTATGACTAACATACATCTATTTATAGATTGCATTAGGAGCTTCTATGACTAACATACATCTATTTATAGATTGCATTAGGGTGTCTATGACTAACATACATCTATTTATAGATTGCATTAGGAGCGTCTATGACTAACATACATCTATTTATAGATTGCATTAGGAGCGTCTATGACTTACATACATCTATTTATAGATTGCATTAGGAGCGTCTATGACTAACATACATCTATTTATAGATTGCATTAGGAGCGTCTATGACTAACATACATCTATTTATAGATTGCATTAGGAGCGTCTATGACTAACATACATCTATTTATAGATTGCATTATGAGCGTCTATGACTAATATACATCTATTTATAGATTGCATTACGAGCGTCTATGACTGACATACATCTATTTATAGATTGCATTAGGAACATCATGACTGACATACATATATTTATAGATTGCATTAGGAGCGTCTATGACTAACATACATCTATTTATAGATTGCATTAGGAGCGTCTATGACCAACATACATCTATTTATAGATTGCATTAGGAGCGTCTATGACTAACATACATCTATTTACAGATCACTTTTTCTGAATGGATAATGATCATGACACAGTTGCTTCTTTGTCATCAATTTGTCTTTGTTTACTTTTTTTATCATTTTACCATAAACCGGGTAAGCTGGTTGCATTTTTTATCTGCGTATTTGGTTAGTTACTATATTGTTTTTGAATTGTGTGAGTTTAATGACCCAGCAGGCCATGGCTCAATGCACCAACTACTATACACCAAGGCTTGGTTCATACACCGTTCTGTACATGTGCAGATTTTATTATGCTCTAATCAGAATCAAAGATCGACTTCAGAACAACACATAAAACAAAATATGAAATCCTTTGATAATAATGTTCCGAACGACTTCACTAGGTGTGAGCTCATAGATAACATTCTTAGAACAGTGTCTGAGTTCAACCAATTTATTCATAACATAGTTAATCAGAAGGCGTTCCCAACAGGAATTGCATTAGAACATGTATAGAATGTTGTATGAATTAGGCCCAAGTTTCCTTTTTGCTAATAATATTACATCGTAGTTCAGTTTTCCATCATTATTTTTTAATTATTTAATTAATGTCAGGTTACTAGGCTACAATGACAATAAAGTCACACAATTACGCTGCTTTTAATTGTACGGTATGATTATTGCAATTGCGGAGCTGAGTCTGTACTAACGTTTCTCCATTGTTACGATGTTCGTTGTTATCTTTGAAGGTAGCACTGGTAGCCATACATCTGCGCAACAGCAAAGACTTATTGGAGCCTAAAACAACAATTACATTCGATACAAAGCCAATTAAGCTAACCCCCTTTTCAGAGAAAAATTGCAAAGGCCTTTTTCCGTCAGGTACTCAGAGTTTCATTTGTTAATTGAAATCTCCAGACGGTAATACCAAAGTAAAATGTGTGAACCTCTGAGTAACGGCGATAGGTTTTTGCCTCATTTTTGCCACTTATTCGATATAATAAGCAGGTCTATAATTATTTAGTTGGTTGGAGATATTGAGCACATCTAGGCGCCTGAACATTGAACAACCTTTCGTCTGAACAAAGATTTGAAAGGAAAAAATTGCCACAGTTAATACATTGCAGGAAAAACTAATCCCAGTCCAGACTGAAAAGTTTGTTGTCCATGCTTTAGATCTCAGACTTTCCTAAACATGTTTTCTACTAAATTTTGATCCCAGTAACCATGCCACTTCCCTTTTCCTACTATCTAAGATACAACCAAGGATATTTTGATTCCGAGGTAACTCAGAGGGACATTGTTCCTCTACTCCCCTTACTTTGTAGTGGGGTGGCTGGAACGCCATTATCAAATCAATTTAACAGCCAGTGATGTTTTGGTGGGGGGACGTCGTTCCCCCACTACTTTCGTCCCCTAACTTTTCTCATTTGAAGTGAAGTCTTATATGTGCTTGTTCTGAATAATAATATCATCAATATTATCAGTAATATAGAAGTATTACGTTTAAGGCAAAAGTCAGCGGCAACAGTTTTTTGATTTTATTATTCATCTGAACTGCGTTTCGCCTTCGGCTATTAAATATCTCTAGCTGTTTGGCCCATTTTCAATATAATTACTTCATATTTTAGCACAATACTTTATCGGATTGATTATACGAAGTGGATATAGTCCCGGTAACCGGGTCTTTGGTTGAAAAAAACTAAAGTCCCGGCAGTCAAATGCTCACGCGCACAACGCCAAGCGTCAAAGCGTGAAACATCAATATCGTATTTTCATTTCTGTCACGGCTTTTTGATGCAATGGGATTGAAAATTCTTTCTTGAAAATTAAACTACATTGATCAATTTATAATCTGATATGCTGATATACATCTATATATAAATTCGATAAATATAAAGAAGCACTGCTTCAGATGTTTTCTTCAAAGTTTTCCACATTCTTAATATTGTGGAACAAAGTGAAAACAACGATTCTTTGGCTAGGCTAGCCGCTATCATGATTGTGAAACTATGTCGTTGCTGATTTTATTGACAGAAAACAATTACAAATGGTTGATCCACTGTGTTTAGGCAGTAAAATATTATATTCATTCTACAAATGTGAGATCTGATTTCAGCTTGTTGAACGTCTTGAATGTATCCGTCGGCCATTGTGAAAACGCGACGTCGATTAAATAATTTTCTGTTTCTGCCAAATCAAGCATTTACTGTACTTCCACTCCACAAATATTGAATCCATTTCACAAGTTATCCTATTTGCCTCAATGTCATTATCAAATAAATGTGATATCTTTTAATAACTTTTAAAATAGATATAACATATAACTTTAAAGTTTAAGAAAATTGAAAGTTTTATTTACACATTTCGAAGACAGAAAAGCGTTCTGCGCATGCGAATTGGACTACCGGGACTCTTGCTTTTTTCAACCAAAGACCCGGTTACCGGGACTCTATCCACGTCCTTGATTATATGACACAATAGATTATATTAAACAGGTCTCTTGAAATGCGCTACAGAGCTCTTGAAAGATTATAATTTCGAAAAATTTGCCATTTGTAGTAAGACATGGTAGGCCTATGTTTAGGGGACTTCATCTTCATGATGTAAGCTCTGAGCTTCACACAGATCTAATGAGCTCATACAATATATCCTGGAAGTATTATAAACGTGTAAATACCTTTAAGAAGACAAGGAGCTTCTCTTCTATTAAAATGAAACACCAATTTATTTGTGGTTGAAGAAAGAAACCGGAGTTGAGATCTAACTATTGATGCCATTTTGCAGTTCAGTTCAACAACATGAAATTGGAATAGTCAACCACAGCCACAACTAGCCTCGGTACCAGTACTGTTTTGGTTACCATGGGAATGTATTGTGTTGATAGCACATGGCTGATGAAACCATTGCAAAGCAAAGCAGTATGATCAATGCTTTCATTTCATCAGTCAGCTCAAATAATATAGTAAAGACATGGCAGATAGTAATAAACCATCAACAAAGAACTATAACATGGTAGCTGATGATCAAATATGGTTAGTATTAGTTATATTATACTCCCATTATGTAATTTCAAATCTCGTTCAAATAGAAATGTTTACTAATCAATATATCATCAATGTTACAGAAACAGAATAAACATCAAGTAGTTGGCTTAAACACTAAACAGTTGAAATTTGGTGAATTAATTTCCTTGCAGGAAAGACCATGTGAAACTAGAACACAGGGCAGCAGACCGATGGCCAAAGGATTGGGGCTTTCTAACATCTTGTGACACAATCACACCAAATGATGTGTCTTCTATTGAAGTTAAAAACAGACAACAAGATTTAAAATTACCATCGATAGATGAAGATCAAATTAAAGAATTGAAAGTTGGTAAACCACGTAAGCCTTATCCAAAGACATCTTCTCAGTTGATTGGTTGGCGAAGTACAGAACAACAATGTGGTCTTGAGAAATACGGCTCATACACAAGACCACACAAATCCTTTCTAAAAGATCTTAATTGGCCTATTGAATCAATGTATTAATTTTCATAATTATTATCATACTGCATTAATAACTACTTTAGTTTAGACATTGCAAATTCTGTCGCTATTTTAATGGCATCTTCAATTGCATCTATCTTATCACCAGACCCTTGCGCAGATAAATCTTTTCCACCGCATCTGCCTCCAATGACTTTTCCAACCTCTTTCACCCATTCAGACGCTTTGAGACCATTACTCTCCACGATACCCTTAAATAAAAACATCAAGTCCATTATTATTACAGTATTACTTTCCACAAAACTTATTGAATTGTGTGTGATCTTTCGTTTTGTCTTTCCAAGAAGCAGCAGACTTAACTAAATGATCTTTTGACAAATTCTGTTATATTTCAGAGAGTAATTGTATTAATTAATAATTGTACGTAACTCACAATGATTGTATTAATTGAATCAAACATTAGAGTTTACCCAAATTTAATTCAATTAATAACCATATATTTTGCCCTATAAAGATAGTTTATACATGATAGAGTCTACCAAATGGATGAAAATAGAGTCTTTTTGATTTGGATCTCATAATTATCTTAAGGGAAACTACACCACACAATATCTTTATAAACTCCGAACAGTCGTACAATTGAAACCATATAACATATTTCCATGCCACAAATATAACTATTTCTCTCGCAAAGCAACGAAACAAATGATAACATATGACAAGCCTATCAGCTCCCTTCTACAAATTATCCGTGCATCATTCCTTCAGCAACATACACATGACGGCAATTGCAGATAAAATATCTCACAGTAAAATAATACATGATCAACAATGGGTTCATACCTTTGGCACTTGACATAGGCATAATACTTTTTTGGCGTCAACATCAACAGATATAAACATTGCTGGAGCCGGTGGTTTACGAACAGAATTCTTTTGGAAATGTTTCAGAGCAGCATCAAGAGACTGGAGATCAAATTGAAAACAACATTAGTTAATAAACTCCTAATTGATTAATTTGATTAGTCAACGAAAAGTATTTGGCAAAGAAAGGTCCAGAATATCATCACTTTGATTATTTGACATGAAACAAATTGATCAATTATTCATGGTGAAAAATACGGTTGTGATTGGCTGTAAATATTTTAATTATTTTAAAAACTCTTGTTTTGTCAAGCCAAATGTGTGTTATTAACAGGAAGCAATCAAATTGCAACATCAGATACATTAATGAATAGACAAATGCCCAAATCTCTCCAAGATTTATTACAGTGAACAATAAATTACCTTTGCGTTGCATTCATCTTCAACGCGAACCACAATGCATTTTGTATCTGGATCTTTTCCAAGCAACAGTGACCTGTCGAGCAGCTGAAATTAAACGAGAACAGTGACGCTCTATAAATGGCATCAAAAGGAGGGTGAAACAGCTTACAAGAACATAATCATGAAATGGTTGCTGTGGTGATTACTTGTTGAAGTCTTGCAGCTTTACGAGATCGATCAATGTCATCCAGACCTTTCTTGAGTACTTTTAATTCTTGTCGTAATTTGTCTTTGCTCCAACACGAAATAACAGAGTCAGAGACACACTAATCAAAATAGGAAAGAAAGAATGTAAAAATAATATTATCAAATGCATGATACCAAACAGCAAATCTGTAATCTGTGTAGTAAAGTAGTAAAGTAGTAGATGCCGATAGAATAAACCAACAAATCATAGGGGAATTTTGATTATCAGAAAATTATTGGAAATAATCTACAATTATTCACTTGGCTATTCGGAACTAATTAGAGTCAAAAATATTTCAAAATGCGTATTGGAACCAAGCTCTTTGTGTAATAGTGGTAGTAGTAGTAGTAGTATAGACAGTCACATTATAGGAATGTGCCGTCCCTCTTACGCCTTACATATTTGCTACACAAAGAACACCACAAATCACGGTCAGACATAGCTGACAAAGAAACTTGTAAATAACAAAATTCATGATACAAAACATTATGAAAAGATACTACTCTCCCACAGCCCCGTCGAAACATCTCTTTGTGTCAACTCAGTTAAAAATGAAAAGAGCATGGGACTAAGTTCCAGTGAACATTTCAAAATATTTTTTGACTCTAATTAGTTCAGAATATCATGGTGAATAATTATAAACTATTTCCAATAATTATTTGACAGTAAAAATGTCCCTATGATTGGTTGGGTTTCTCTATGGGACTAAACTACAGCATGCATAATTCAACAAATGTTTATTCAATAGCCACATGCTTACATCGCCTAGCTTGACAACATCTTGGGTTAGAGTTTTGACGTCTATCTCTGTGTTATTCTTCAATGACTCAATGTGATTTTTCAGGAGTTCAATTTCATTTTCCAGCTGTTCTGATTTTACAAAGGACTAAAAAAAGGAAAGCAGATTCAAATAAAAAGGTTCATAACACATGTCAACATAGAAACAGATCTATCCTCTTGACATCAAACTCACTTTAACAGCATCTGCACCAGAAATAGCGACAATGCGGCGAATTCCTTTAGAGATGGCTTCTTCTGAGACAATGGCAAAATCTTTCATGTGGCTGGTGCGTTGTAAATGCCTATCAAAAAGAAAATGAACAATCCAAACCATAGTCTATATCCAAACAAAACATTTTTCATCTCAGAATTGTATTACTTACGTCCCACCACAAAACTCCACCGACGTTGTGTATCCTGCTTGAGGGTCGTTTTTAAGGTCATTCAATTGATATCCAACGGTAATAACACGCACAGGATCAGGATAAACCTATCAAATATATTAATCAATTAATAAATATGACTAATGATAATACAGATACAAGTATGTAGCAAATAATAATAATAATAAAAATAATAATAATAATAATAATAATAATAATGATAATAATAATAATAATAATAATAATAATAATATAATAATAATAATAATAATAATAATAATAATAATAATAATAATAATAATAATAATAATAATAATAATAATAATAATAATAATAATAATAATAATAATAATAATAATAATAATAATAATAATAATAATAATAATAATAATAATAATAATAATAATAATAATAATAATAATAATAATAATAATAATAATAATAATAATAATAATAATAATAATAATAATAATAATAATAATAATAATAATAATAATAATAATAATAATAATAATAATAATAATAATAACAATAACAATAACAATAACAATAAGAATAAGAATAAGAATAAGAATAAGAATAAGAATAAGAATAAGAATAAGAATAAGAATAAGAATAAGAATAATAATAATAATAATAATAATAATAATAATAATAATAATAATAATAATAATAATAATAATAATAATAATAATAATAATAATAATAAGAATAATAATAATAATAATAATAATAATAATAATAATAATAATAATAATAATAATAATAATAATAATAATAATAATAATAATAATAATAATAATAATAATAATAATAATAATAATAATAATAATAATAATAATAATAATAATAATAATAATAATAATAATAATAATAATAATAATAATAATAATAATAATAATAATAATAATAATAATAATAATAATAATAATAATAATAATAATAATAATAATAATAATAATAATAATAATAATAATAATAATAATAATAATAATAATAATAATAATAATAATAATAATAATAATAATAATAATAATAATAATAATAATAATAATAATAATAATAATAATAATAATAATAATAATAATAATAATAATAATAATAATAATAATAATAATAATAATAATAATAATAATAATAATAATAATAATAATAATAATAATAATAATAATAATAATAATAATAATAATAATAATAATAATAATAATAATAATAATAATAATAATAATAATAATAATAATAATAATAATAATAATAATAATAATAATAATAATAATAATAATAATAATAATAATAATAATAATAATAATAATATATGGCGAAAGAGTCAAAGAATACACATTCTTTACTGTTACTCAAGTTTCACGCTTTTCACAGCGATCTTCAGACAGATTTTTTACTCTTTTATTTGAGTAAAAAATCTGTCTGAAGCCGGGTTTCCACTTGACGAAAATTTCGCTGCAGCAAAAAATTCGCGGCTACTTTTGCGGCGAAATTTTCGCTGGTTCATTTCCACTTGAAATTTTTTTCGCGCGCCAAAATCTACATTTTATGAAAATCCATCATGGCACCAGTCAATTTGGAAGCTGTATTGCTTGCACGACTACAAATTATTCAAATGTTTCTGCTCAGAAGACGTAGAGTTTATGCAAGAAAATACAGTAAACCATTCTGGGTCCGGAAATTATTTGAAGAGAGGAAAGAGAAAGGAGAGTTTCATTTACTCGTAAAGGAAATGAAGCCCTACGACATCGAATATTTTTACCGTTCTCTTCGAAAATATGTCATTCGACATTTGAACAATTTTATGTAATGATTGGTCTAAAAATTGAAAAGAACAATACTCACATGAGAAAACCATGTGTTTGTTTGCGTTATTTGGTGACTGGAGAATGGAGATTCACAATTGACAAAATACAGGCTACAAATTTCAGGCAACAAAGCAATACAGGCTACAAATTTCATCCCGCCATCTTGTTTGCTGAGAATGTCATGACAACATCATTTTCAGATGATTTGCATTGGTTTGATTCACTTTTCGCTGCAGCGAATCGCAAAAAAGTAGGATCAATTCCAACTACTTTTTTCGCTTCAGCGAAAGTTGCAGCGAAACCTGCGTGGTCCAAAAGTGTGTGCAACGTCACACAGCGCATGCGTACTTGGCTTTTTAGCCGCGAAATTTTCGCTGCCGCGAATTTTTCGTCAAGTGGAAACCGGGCTTGAAGATCGCTGTGAAAAGCGTGAAACTTGAGTAACAGTAAAGAATGTGTATTCTTTGACTCTTTCGCCATATATTATTATTATTTACCGCTCTGTCAAATGAAGACATAGAGTCCTATATTATCTGCTATTAGATAAACATAAATTTTATTAATAATAATAATAATAATAATAATAATAATAATAATAATAATAATAATAATAATAATAATAATAATAATAATAATAATAATAATAATAATAATAATAATAATAATAATAATAATAATAATAATAATAATAATAATAATAATAATAATAATAATAATAATAATAATAATAATAATAATAATAATAATAATAATAATAATGATAATAATAATAATACATAAATTTATAGAGCCTAAAATTATAAATATTCTATAGCGTTGTCTACATAGCAAAATCAATAATAGTATAATAAAAAGTAAAAAATATCATAAATCGTAAAAAGCAGTATACCGTAACTTATCTCAAAATAATTTTCCTTTAATTACCTCTTCGAATATGGCTCTAAGCCCTTGAATATCTTTTGCAACAGCCAATGGTGTTTCTTCAGCATAGACAGGTAAATCCTTTGAAATAAACTCTCTTACAATGGTCTCTGTCTTCTTGAGTTCTTCACTTGTAAGTGCACCCTGTTAAGTCAATCATCAAATTTAAACATCTACCTACACATCATGTGAGGAAAAGAAAATGGAATACATTATACATCACAAACCTTGGCTGTGAAATCGAAGCGCAATCTACCAGGTGCAACTAATGAGCCTCTTTGATCTGCTTCGCCAATTACTTGTCGCAAGCCGTAGTTAAGAAGATGAGTTGCTGTATGATTTTTCATCAATGCGCTGCGTCGTTCGTTATCAATTGTGCAGATAACTTTGTCACCCACTTCCAGTTTCCCTTCTAAATTACCAACATGAAATACAAAACCACCATAGACCTGAACGCTAGCAACTGAGAATTCAACTTCCTAGACAGCAACAAAAATAGATAATCAAAACAGCAGCTATTTTTAAAATTAGGTATGAACACTATTTTAAACGCCAGTTTAATTACCTCGTCACCAACTTTATTGAAATATCCTTGATCATAAAGTTGACCTCCTTGCTCAGCGTAGAAACATGATTGGTCTACTATGATGCCACAGCGATGACCCCCGTCTACAGAAGTGACAAACTCCTTCCCAATCTTCAATGCAACAACTTTCACTTCAAGTGGTTGAAAGGCTGTAAATGTAACATAATTAGTGATTCAGTCAGGTAGCTGAACAAGAACATCCTGTTGGCCCAAAAATCACTTGAATCCGTACTAAGCTCAAATATCATCAATTAAATTGATCTCTAAGTATATATTTGGCAAAAATAGGGAAATCCATTTTGCAATCTCTGTCTATCCTTTTTAATTTTCATATAAACTGTCATAATTTATTTCAAAGGACTAAAAAAAGCATTGAATCAACAATTGGACATATACTTTGTTTGTTGATTACAACATTTTAGATGCAATGTGACAAATATCTGATTTGGTCTACATAATTAATCCTAACTTTGAACTTGGCAGATCAAAACAGAACATGTGCTAATAGTGACTTACTGTATCTGCCTGTGCTGTCAGAGGTATAGGAATACTTGGGTGCTTCTACTGTTGCCATGACGTTCTGCTTCCTTAGTAAATCAATGTTGTAAATATCTAATGTCATATTGTCTTCAACTTGCCCAGATTTCCCTCTTGCAATAATCTAAAGTTAACATTTAATGTCTGGTTACAGTGATGGCATTTTTTGTATTAACCACTGTCGGTCATGTTAGTAGATATATAGGGGTATGCCCTTCACCCCATCACACTGACCTGTGCTTCCACTTTGGCAGCCTCGTAACCATCCATATCAACTATTAAGTTTCTTTCTTCAGCCATCAATTGTGTTAAATCAACAGGAAAGCCATAGGTATCATATAGACGCCAAGCAAGATCACCGGGTAGTATCTTTCCATCTGATTTGTCAGCAGTACGGTTGAATAAACGCCGTCCACGATTCAATGTCTTAAGAAACTGTTCCTCTTCTTCATTGATCAGATCAATAACCTATCAAAGGAATGAAACAACGGGATCGAAATGATTTCATCTAAACGTGAATGACATTAATCTTCTCACTACTACTTGAAAAGGTAGGTTTAATGATTTACAGTCAAACTCGTCATAGCGACCACTCCTATTAAGTGGACATTTGAACTTTTACAAAATAGCGTACTTGCCTGTTGTGGATTAACCTTGACTTCAGGAAACGCGTCACCCAGCGATTCAACAGCAATTGGCACTAGAGACGAGAGAAAACCTGGACTTGCACATAACTTTTCATTAGCATAGCGAACAGCACGACGTAATATTCTTCGCAAAACATATCTATCATGCAAAGAAAAATAAAATGTGTATAATTGAAGAAGCCCATAAATGACTTCAAATTGAAATTTTACTATTTTTATTTGTTGTTTACCCGCGTCCAGTACTCTCTGGCTTCCCTCCATCGGAAAAGGCCATTGTTAATGTGCGAATGTGATCGGCAATAACACGGTATGCCATATCAATATTATCAGCATCATCAGCACCAACTTTGCCAGTATAAGGCCTGATATTAGTCGCCTAGCAACAAAGAAAAATTACATCGACAATCGGCAACACAGTATGAACAGAGAATTATGACAACCAATTGATTACCTTTTGAATAGCATCAAAATATGGTGTGAAAAGATCGGTGTCGTAATTTGACATTTTATTTTGGACAACAGATAGTAGCCTTTCCAGCCCCATGCCAGTATCAACATGACGCTTTGGCAATTCTTTCAACTGTCCGCTCGCATCTCTGACACAAGAAACATCACATCATCAAAATTTAACCATGTTATGGCTCGTTGAGCAATAGTAATTTATTATTTGTGTAATGCGTTTTACCTGTTATATGTTATGAAAACCAAATTCCATATTTCAAGAACGTCAGGCACATCCATATTGACAAAAGCGGAGGCGTCTCTGTTACCAATGCGATCATAATGTATCTCCGTACAAGGACCACAAGGACCAGTCTCCCCCATTTCCCAAAAGTTGTCTTGCATTCCAAATGGGAGAACTCTGTTTGCAGGAACACTATATTCAAAGAATACGGTACACAAAAATAGTTAATTTTTATAACATTCTAATTTATTCAAGGTAATTGAGGTAATGAGAAATCATTATGAAATACTGACCCTAATTTAATCCAAAAATCTCTGGCCTCATTATCAGGTGGTACATCCCCTATGCCTTCAAAATATGTGACGTAAAGACGGTCTTTTTCTAAACCAAAGACTTCTGTGAGTAGTTCCCAGGCCATTGTTATTGCTTCTTCCTACAAAACCATTTAAAATAAATACAGTAATATACAGTCAAACCTGTTATAACGGTCACCTCTATACAGCGGCCACCTGTCTATAGTGGTCACTCTTGCACAAGTAAATATTATAAAGAAGAATGTTTATGTTGCAAGGACGACATTTTGAATAAATGTATCCGAATCAGTATGCATCAAATGTTTTCTATTTAAGTTTATTCAAAGTTTTTGACTCATGGTTACGTAAGTGACCTTGAGTCTATCCTGTCATGTTGGAAACGTTTTCATTTCATTTCATTTCGTTTCATTTCATTTTTGACTAAATCTATTGTTCTTTTGAAATAACGTTCAACATACTGCTTTGCGTGCTAACAAAGGTCGAACAAAAAACGATTGCGCAAGAAACACCATTTTATTGTTAAAAATACAATTGGCATGCTGTGTGATTATTCCAAATTTTTAGCCAAAGTTTTTTGACAAAATTTTTTTTCCATTGCCCGCCATGATGGCCGACTCGCAGCTTAGCGAGATTACAATTGCATTATTAAATGAAATGTTTTCTAATACTCCTGGATTAGTATACATCGTGATTATCTCTTCATTGGTAGAACAAATGATTGTTTTCTTCTTCTCATCATTTGAAATGGTTAATGAAAGGTTTTAATCGTTCTGTAACATCACTATTTGAGGTGAAACTTCGAAGACAATTTTTGTTGTGTTTTGACCATGAGAATTTTTAAACCGACAATTCATCATTTGTTTGGGGGCTTAGACAAGACAGTATTATATATTTATTGTTTGTATTGTTTTCTGAAGTTATTTATTACATCAAACTGCTAAGCCAGTCATCATGGTTTTATTTGGTTTATTAAAATGTTTTAATTCTGCTGCGACATCAGCTTGAGAAGAGACAATTTCGCATGTCATTTACAACTCACACCTGTATTATAAGTAGTGGAAATCACTTCCTTTGTTATATTTTGGTATGGTCTAATGGTGGAGTGTCTGCATCAGGTGCGCAGGGTATGGGGTTCAACCCCACCGGTCTGCTATCACATTTTTTTATTTTTTTCCTTTGATTTATTATTTGGATATATTTCTCTTTATATTATTATATTATTTGGATATTGTTTTAATTTATTTGATTTTATTTGATTGAACTTGATTTTTATATCATTCGATTAGATTGATTTACTTTTTAAAATTTGATTTGATGTTATTTTTCTTTGCATTGATGATTTGATTGATTTGATATTCTATTGAATTTGATTTCAATTGGTTTATTTTGATTATTATATTATTGACCATGAGTCCAAGCGTAGCGGAGCAATTTTTTAATACACAAATATTTGGTTTTATTGCCCATTTGTCTTTATGGAGAATATTTGAACAAAGAATCTCTTCGTAACGCAGAATCTCGCAGTTCCGCTTCAAAGTATTCTTCGCTAAAAATTCGACGTTTGCAGATTCGGCACTAATACGGACAGTGTACGAGAAAAAAAAGTTGGGATACCAAGAAGTTTGTAATTTTGTAAAATAGATTTAATAGGATTTCTGTAGACATGTCTGATTTCGAAAAAACTGTTCTGATTCTGAAGCTAGATCTCGATACTTTGTTTGTGATTAATCCGTAGTTATGTCTATTTTGAGGATGGTGTTGTGCAGCAAAAGTTAGTTTCTGTCTCAGTTGATTTGTCTTGGTTGGTATGTTGTCAGAAAAAAATTCAGAAGAAAATTTTAGGAAGACTTATGATCCAGGACTGAGATGAAACTTTTTTTTATTTAACACATCCAACCACAAGTAAAAGTTATTTTATTTACCTTGAAAATCCCATGAAAAACTGTATTCTCTTACTGCGACCCAAACACTACAAAATCTAGCCTATTTATATGTTTGCTCGTATTTGGAATTTCCAAACACAAGAATCGACCAATCAGATACAGGCCTACTGTTATATGCAACATTATAACATTATTTCATGGTAATTGGATTACGGAATAATCCCATGTTTTAACATTGAATTACATCTGTTTCGAATTTCCTTTCAAATTTTCATAGTCTATTGCATATCAAAACTACCGGTACCTTTAATTCTACGTTAATTTTCATTTCTAGGCTAGATATAGATCTATTTTGTTGAGCTTATGCCCTCAAATAATAAAAAATGTCACTAGTCACATAGTCAGCTACGTTATATAAATGGGGTAGGCCTATACATTTGTGATGCTTCAATGATGCTTACCTTGAAAAAATCACCAAACGACCAATTCCCAAGCATCTCAAAAAATGTATGATGGTAGACATCTTTGCCAACATCATCAAGATCATTGTGTTTGCCTCCAGCACGGATACATTTCTGGCTGTTCACAGCTCTTTTTAATTTAGCAAAGTCGCTGTTCTGGTCAACAGTTTCAAGGAAAATTGATTTGTACTACAAACATTAAAAATACATGCAGTCAACATTAGTAAGGTCTAGGTATATAGCATAATATCTGAATTTCAAACTAAAAATAATGATTTTAAACAGAGTCTGATGCCATCTGTCATCTTTGAAATGTTCAGGTTTGAGAGTAAAGGCTCAGTAAACAATCTAAATTTGTTGTTTCGATTTTGTTCAATAATGGGCCCTAAGTGCCGTTTCGAATAGTCAAACTGACTGAAAAAGATTTTGATTCAGTTCAATAGCTTTTTCAGAGTTGGATGGATAATGCTGAGGAGTTTTGATGAGATTCCCATGCCTGGAACACTGCACACGAGAGTAGCCTATACACAATTGCAATAGTCAGGAGAGTTTCTGGATGCATTTCTGAGAATTTGTATCATGTTAATTGATTTAGAAATAGATGATTGTTCTGAGTTGGAAATTACCAAGAATTTATAAACTATAAGGATATCAGGAATCTCCAGTTCGAAAGGTAAATACAGAAACTAAATATAATTGTGGCAAACATGTATTTTAATTTTATTTGTTGCCTCCGACTTTTCACATTTGAAAGCATGTAGGATGTGAACAGTTTGTAACATGGCATTCAGGTCCAATGTACGGCGGTATTCGTTTTAAGACAAAGTTGTATGCAGTTGGCTATAAAGTCGAATTGTCATTTGCCCACTCATCCAACAACATTCGACTTTTTCAAATGAGAAAGTCCAACCAACAAGATGACAAAATGAACAGTGTTACTTGTAATTGTTACTTTTACGCTGTGACTATTTGACCGGCAGTCGCAGCCATTATGGATACCAAAGCATGCGAATCATGAACTAACAGTAACTTGGAATTTTGGAATATAAATAATGAAAATAAATTTAAAATTTGGACAACCTGGACTCAAACCAGTATGACCTGCAAGCTAGTCAGAGCGGAATGAGCTACACCAACCAACGAAAGAGAAATGAGTTTAGCCTAGCCTCATTCCATCACGGCCCTCATTTCCGCGCGGCGCTCCAGTGAGGGCCTAATAAAATTTAAGGTTAAAAAGTGTGCCAGAAACCAAAAATATGGTGTGCCCAATCACAGCGCACCTTTGTATCACGTGAAGTTTTATCGAGCGCTGGTTGGTGAATAAAACATTAGAAATGTAAACAAACTTGCTTGAATCATTTTCAAAGTTTATATTTCGATCGTTTATTCTGTCATATTGTCAATTTTTATTTATATATTCACGGAGATATGGAATTTTGAATCAGAGTAATGCTGTATGTTGGAGAATTTATCTTTAAATTTGAATATTTCTTTTATTTTGATTATTTAAATCATGATTCAAAACGACGGAAGTGCTTACAATTGTCTAACGATGGCGATCGCTCCTTCGAAACATGGATGTTTTCTCCTTTTATTTTGTATTCTACGCCCACAAAAAGCCTTCATAATGTTCATACAGTCTTTCGAGATAATGTAATCTATTATTTATAATTCTGTTGCTCCAATTTGATCCAAAATAATACCGTAAACTTCACGTTTTTAGTTTTCTTCGACAGTTTGTTTACAAAATGTTGAAAGTCAAAATAGCTGAATTCAGCAAATTTCAATTTCTGTTCACACCTCGTTGTATTGTTCTTCGATGGGCCGACCAACCAACACCTGGGCACACTTTTTAACCTTAAATTTTATTAGGCCCTCACTGGAGCGCCGCGCGGAAATGAGGGCCGCGATGGAATGAGGCTAAGTTTAGCCTTGACCGGGTGGTTACCACGTGATTGGACCCTAACCCTAACCGGGTGGTTATCATGTGATCAGGCCCTAAACCTCACCCTAACCCTGGAACGAGTGAATGACGTATTTGACTACCTACGCATGCACAGTTGAATCCATAATGGCTGCGACTGCCGGTCAAATAGACACTTCATTACTTTTAATTCACTGCTACTTGAAAGTATTTACTTTTTTTTTACTTAAAAGTAATGTCTACCCTAGCTCAGTAACATTTTAGTGTTAATGAGCCAGACTGCAGAGAAGGGCACTCTTCGTCAAGATCTCGGGAGGGCACTTAAAAAACATTGTTGATATTTGGCCATAAATAATCAGAATCTCGTTGATATCTCGTGAGTGCATTTGCCATGCTCTGAAGTCTGGCTCATGAGTAAAACATGTAAGCATGACTGAATGAATTAATAATTTACCTTTCTATTTACTGTATAAAGAAAAAGCGGAAAAGCAACCGTAGAAGAATAAATTAATTTAAAATTTATCTGAACATTTTTTCTATAACATTTTCAAGACTTTTACTGATTTCATCAAACATGGAAATAATATTTCAACAGCTGTTTTGTAAGGCTCTGTTCAGTCACTAAGTTTAAGTCAAGATGATATTCAGGGCACATTCCCCTTCATGAATCCTTCGTCATATCTCGGATATTTAAATCACATTTTTTGCCTTGTGTATGCTCAGTTCTAAGAACATAAACATAATATAAGGATAAATGCAGTGATTTATTAACTCTGAAGTATTCTCGGTCTCCCTCCTGTTTTCAGCTATCACATGAACAACAACCTACCTGATTCATTCCTGCATTTGCAAACAAAAGGGTTGGATCATCACGAGGTATTGTAGATGAGGACGGTACAAATACATGGCTGTGTTTTTTTACAAAGAAATCAATAAACTTTTGACGAATGGCTTTTGAACTAAGATTAGTTGATTTGTCATCTGTAGTGGTGGCCATATTGGCTGTGTAATTTCCAATTAATTTACTACCAAGAATCACTTTATATTTTGATAACAAATTATTGTTGTAGTATAATCCTTTCCCAAGATGAGATAATAATTTTCTCTGGTATGCACAAGCCGTGTTTACTGAAATCAAAACTTGAATCACCAGAAAATTCAACGTGTTCTTTTCCGAAGCTGATGTAAGTTGATTGCAAAGGCCCACCATGCCTCGTACCCATTGTCCCATTCATCTGAATCCTGATCCTTATCGTTTCTAGTGATCCGAAATTTGATTTAGGATTAAAATCTATAGATTGTGTAGCCTGCGTCCAGACTAAAACGTTTCTGAAGGAAAGCGTAAATTTTACACTTTCCTTCAGAAACGTTTTAGTCTGGACGCAGGCTATAGATTGTGTTGCTAACGACAATAATCAAGAAATGCTTGAATAAAAGGTATCTTATTATCTTGAAATAAATATTAAAATAGAATACAATATTTTAAAACGATATATATATATATATATATATATGTAAAATTTTATATACAATTCCAGTCTATTTATATATACTAATTGGTAAATCATTATTTCTAAGGTATCGTTGAGCCTCTAATGTCTAATGTCAGTTTTCTTCCTGTTTCAGCCAGTGTTATTGTTAACACACCTTCGCTCGATCCACTGTGACCCGAAGTCGGTTGAAAGTAAACTGGCATTTTTACAAAACACTTTGGCCTAGAGAATATCAAGCCCAAAATAGAATATTATTGTAATAATAAAACACTATGGAATTTGTATGATAAAGTGCTTTACGCCATTATAGCATCATACCTGACTGCAATCTTTTTTCGATCTACATGAAAAGGTTCTTGAAGACCAGAGAGACGGACCTAAGAGCAAACAGATTGAGCAATGGTCCTATTACTGTACGGAATACAAGATCTATCTATCCATAAAGTATTGCGAGTACAGAATGATGCTGCACGTTTAATTACAAACACTCCAAAATAAGATATAATAACACCTCCCCTGCGAAAACAGTTCAGGAGTTCATGAACAGTTCATGAACAGTTCATGAACGTTAGATGGCCCCAAATGTTCATTAGCTGTTCATGAACTCCTGAACTGTTTTTCGCAGGGGCTATGACGATAGAGCTGCATTGGCTCCCAATGAAGTTCAAACTTTGGTTGATACTAATTATTCTATAGGCACAGCAAAACTAATTTCAAATAATTCACGAAAACGCCGCAAAGTCAACACCTAATGTATAGCTTATTGGAAAGATGATACAATTTAGCATCGTCTCACCTGATTATTTTTGCTTTAAAATTAATATTATTCTCGCTATATCGACAAAAATAAAACTTTACATTTGCGGCATTTTTGCAACTCAAAAACTAGATAACAGCAGAAAAAATAGATTCTTCAAATTCTGAAGTTCTGAACGTCAACAGACAAAGTTCCACATCATAATGCTCCTATATAGGAAATAAACAATGTCTTACTCAGTGGTAAGCTGTTACTGTTTTCATAGTTTAATGATAATATTAATATAGTATTATTCATGCCATAGTGATAAAAATAAACTGTTATATTTGCTGGACTTACAACCTACAATGGACGCTAAAATCAAAAATATGAATTATGCTCTAGGGAATGTCTGGTAATCAAATGTTACTGTTTTCCAAAGTTGCAAACATTTCACTTATACGACATATTCACTGAACATGAATAATTAATGTGATAAGTAATCACCTTCTGCGTAATTTCAGTTTTGTTACAAAGTTTAAATTTCATCACTGCTGTCTGATTGATTTCTGTTGGAGGAAACGCAAGCCACGTCTCCTTGATAAAGACATCCATTTCACAGGCAGTACTGGCATTTGTAAACCTACACATTAATAATCAAACGTTACTATAAATCGACAAACACAACAGAATATGAAATACGCAGTAGGTGTCGAAGTGTACCTTTCTGACGGATGAATGATGCTTGCAACAGTTGAGTTGTACGATGATGTCTCACATTTTGATGCACTCTGTTGCAAGTTTGCTTTTGCCAATAATAATGAATCAGCACTTATACCCTAATTTTATAATTGAAAGTGATAATTAATTAACAACAATAACATCTCAAGAGTGAGTTCTGTTTTGCAATTTGTATTCACCTCTCCTAGCAGTTGCAGAGTTGTAGTGTGCAGTGTCATACTGTTTTTGTTTTTGAACTGCGAAAAGAAAAATCATTTGTGATAGCATGATGGGGTTTAAACCAACGATAATAAAAGGTTTTGAAATCTTGAAATTATTATACCTCAAAATGCCATGACTGTGAAAAGAACCCAATATCCCTTGGTTGGAAAGTGACTTTGATCTAAGGAGATTACAACAATACAGTCAAACCTGTTATAACGTTCACCTCTATACAGCGGCCACCTGTCTATAGTGGTCAGTCTTGCAATGTCTATAATAGTATTTTCTATTGAATCAACCCTGTATATAAAGGCCACCTGTCTATAGTGGTCAATTTATCTACCTCTCTTGGTTGGCCGTTATATACAGGTTTCGCTGTATACACAATTCCTCGTAATATTATAATTCAAACACAGAGCATTTACAACACAGATTACACTTCTAACCATTAACGAATCTCTTGATTTGAGGAATCCAAATCTTTTCTTGAATCGAAAAGCATTGTACAGCGTTCTGTAAATATCTGGTTTTAATAAATCGCTTTTGATGTATGCAGGGGCCACAGGGGTCAACAGCCAATCCACGTCAACATCACTCTTGTTGTAAATGGTGACGGAGCCATCTGTAAACGGGGAAACAGATACGAAATAAATAAGAAACGACATTATGATTGGGTAATGAACATTCATAATCACTTAGAATAAACATGATTAGTGATTGGTGAACTTATAGCACATGATTTTCAGTAATGTAATGGCGGCCCACAACGTTTCCTGGCAACCACTGAAATTGTATCACATACTTGAAACAAAATACCTCAATCCGTGAGTCAAGCACGTCAATAATGGACTTTTGACAACTTGCTTGCTCTGTCTGTATATTTTGCTAATATTTTAGTCATTTTATAATTTATCCATCAAATTATTTTCTCACAATTTGATTTTATATTCTCGACCTTAATGAAAAATCAATCACAAAATTGTTCAACTTGAATAACTGGGGTTTGCTAATTGGTAGGCAAGCATTTTATATTTAGGTACCATTAATTATTGCAATGAAGCTGTATAATCTATAAATAAATTATCTATATTATAATCTATATTAGCTTTGATATTAACTGTGTCATTCATGTCTCCCTTACATCGAGCATATCCTTATAAATACAATACAATGAAACCTGTATATAACGGCCACCTACAAGAGGTAGATAAATTGACCATTATAGACAGGTGGCCTTTATATACATGTTCAATTCAATAGAAAATACTATTTTAGACATTGCAAAAGTGACCACTATAGACAGGTGGTCGCTGTATAGAGGTGACCGTTATAACAGGTTTGACTGTATTATAAATAATTCTTACCACAGATACCATGGACAATAGTTCCATTTATTTGTAAATAATGTGGTGATACACTGAACAATGTCGACCATACTTGATTAACAGTTGTGGCTGCATTATGAAGTGCCATTCTGGAGTCGTGTTGATTATTTGCATCATAAGACGGCACTTGTATATCAGTATGATCTCCAGCAGCAGCATTAATGTGGACTTCAATACACTATATCATAGATAAGATTAAATATCAATTACTAGGTTAGAAAGAAAGACAGAGCCTTAGTTGGTGACTGCAAATAAATAACAAATTATCTAAATTAACACAGGTCCCTTTTCACGGCTGATCAGCATTCACCTGTAAGAGGCTAATGCAATTTATAAAAGACAAGAGTCTATTTACCTTTTGGTCTTGGTTGTTGTTTTGAATGTAGATTGCACTCTGCCACACCCTTTCAGCATTTGGTATTTGGAAATTATACTTAACACTCACTAGTACAATCAACTGGCTCCTAAAAGAACAGAACAGAAACGAGTATCATAAACCTGTAGATAATGGTCAGGTTTAATATGAGATTGATTGACCACTATTGGCAGGTATATATCACTTTATGAAATATATTTATGCAGGTATATATTAATGAGATTTATGAAAATATATTGAAAATGTACTGAAAAAGACAACACTAGTGAAATTGTATTGAAATAACACTGATTTATGTTCAGTACATTGAAAATTATGTTATTATTTTAACTTTGTTATTGTAAAATCTAGGAAAGAAAACATTACAATCAATTTTTAGCTGTTGTTCATGTCTAATTTTGATAATTTGCGTTAACCATGAACTTTACATACACAATGTTTAAAGGGGCAAAATTGACCGGCGACCGCTGCGAGCACAAGTTGAATTTATGCTTAGCGTAATTCAACCGTCTCGCTTTGAAACAATTGTTATAACCAGGCCTAACTTGTAATAAAATTCATGCCAACAATGAACATTGTGTAATAACAATAAGCGTGCACGTGATCCTAAGTGCGTAGCGCCTGCCGGTCATTTTTGCTCCTTTAACAATGAAACCAATTCAATAGATGATCAATAATAAATGATTAATAAACTATTCTATTCATCTGACTTATAAATACGTTTTGGTTTACTTAATTGAAACAATATCATGTGATCTGTTGACATGGCAACAACTCAAAAATCGACCTCTCCCTTCACTAGGTTTACCTTGGCGGAATAACTGCATTGGATGGGGTAACAACCAAAGCATCTGCCGGCCAAACAAATTGAAAACTAAAAATAAAAATCAAACGTCAACCCTGATATCGCTATTAACCTTATAAGTTACACAATGCGATTGTAGTGTGGCAACCTACGTTAATGGTTCGTCTTTGAAATTGACAATTTGGATTCTGGTTGGCGGGTTGGTGTCACCTGATGAAAAGAAGCAGTCAGTTTCAGAATGGTTTTATGAATTAATGGAGAATCGGTCAAATGAAATAGCTTACCATCCATGGTGTTGTTCTGAGTAAGATGAAGGCGGTCAGGCACAACTGACCAAATATTGTTCTGCTGCAGGGGCAAGGCTGAAATAAAAGGGGGGAATTAATACCAGAAACATCACATTAGGGATTGATATATCACTAGGGAAATAATTTAATTGAGACAGTTAGCCTTCATGAATAGAGAGTTTCTGATATACGCTTAAAGGCATAAAATCAACAGGAGTCCTTTGTGCTCGCTCTTTGTCTATGGTGCGGCACGATACACACTACTTGTGGCTTGATAAATGACATTCATTTTCCAACTCTAAGGCCGCAAGGCGAATTGGTCGGTTTTATGCCTTTAAGGAAGAGAGCACAACTCACCATTTATTGTTGTTGTTGTTGCTGCTACTTTTGTGTGTGGCGGCGGCAGTTCCTTCAAGGCGATATGTTTAGATGAAGGTTTTATTGTCTTATGAAGTGAAGAAAGACAGTTTGAGAAATGCAAGCACCAGTCAGGCATGCTAGGAAAGTCAATGTCTGAAACATAATAGAAACAATTTGAGCAATATATATATATATATCATAGACATAATAGATATAGATATAGATATATATATATATCTACGTTTTGTATTCAATTGAATATATATATAAACAAAATCTATCTGATTTGACATACGTTCTTCAGAATTATCATTTTCAAATTCAAACTGACTCTTTAATTGTAATTTTGATAAATGACTTTCTGAATGACAGTCGTCCAGGGTATCAATAATTCTAGTAAAGAAATCAAAATAATGAATTGAAATAAGCCAAAACCATTCAGTTAGAATAAGGGTAATCGTTTATTAATTAGGATGTAATAATAATAATATAAAAATAATAATAATAGTGGGATCGTTCCAGGGATTGTTCTTGGTATATCGACTCTCATATTTTAATTAGGATGTACAAATATGAATCATATTGGAGAATGTGGATGTTGAAGTTTCTAAATCTGCTGGTTTCTACATAACACACTCATCATTGTCTATGACAAGTCTATTGAAGACATATAGCTACATACCTAAGGTGATGTTGTCGAAGGTATTCATCACCAGAAACAATCGAAAGGAAGCAAGGTCGTCGCTGAATGGTTCTACATGTGACCAAGACATCCTAAAATAAAATAAAATAAAATAAAAGAAAAGAAAAGAAAAGAAAAGAAAAGAAAAGAAAAGAAAAGAAAAGAAAAGAAAAGAAAAGAAAAGAAAAGAAAAGAAAAGAAAAGAAAAGAAAAGAAAAGAAAAGAAAAGAAAAGAAAAGAAAAGAAAAGAAAAGAAAAGAAAAGAAAAGAAAAGAAAAGAAAAGAAAAGAAAAGAAAAGAAAAGAAAAGAAAAGAAAATAAAAGAAAAGAAAAGAAAAGAAAAGAAAAGAAAAGAAAAGAAAAGAAAAGAAAAGAAAAGAAAAGAAAAGAAAAGAAAAGAAAAGAAAAGAAAAGAAAAGAAAAGAAAAGAAAAGAAAAGAAAAGAAAAGAAAAGAAAAGAAAAGAAAAGAAAATAGAGACACACAATGGAGAAGAGCCTGGCTGAACAAATTCCTAAAGAAATTAGACTGGGATGAGACAAATGAGTTAACAAAAACCTACCACTGTCCTGTTGCTTGTTAGAACAAACCGTTCATGGTTGATTGTCCATCCCTTAGTTCTGTTATGATTACAATTTGCAGTATCAAAAGCTAAAACAAATGAGCAATGATTTAGACAATGCCAGATGTGAAAAATAAATACTGGTATCAGTATAAATAGACATGATTAACGTCATATATTTACTTTCATCTTCGCAAGCCAGTATCACCACAAAAGCAGAACGTGTCCCAGCATTTTTCAATGACAGTTTCCATGTTAACTAAACAAATTTGGAATTAAATTAAATTAGAAACACAGAAGAATGTTCATATTAATTGTGACAAACCCACATGGGAGAAAGACAATGCATCGCTCAAGGAAATAATTATCAATTTAAAATTTGAAAACAATTTAGCATGGCACATTGATGTCTTTAAAGGAGATAAAATATACAAAATGAATAAATGGCAGCTATTACATGGATTGATTGTTCCGTGTCTAGAAAGACACAGATGACACTTTCTGTGGTGTTTTTTTGTGACACAAGCAAAACAGTCAAAGTCGTATATAATCATAGTCATTAGTTTCATCAGTTTGTCAAATTATATCAGATTCTCATCACACAATTTGCAGTTTGTATTTGTTAATGAGTTCGCGAACGTTAAACTGCCAAAAAGTTCTAGAAGTGTTTATGAACTTTTGAGCAATTCTACATTCATGAAGTGTTCATGGACATTTAATTCATGAACTATGGAGCAATTTCACGTTCATGAAGTGTTCATTAATTTTTGAGCAATTTCATGTTCATGAAGTGTTCATAAACTTTTGATCAATTTCACGTTCATGAGCTTTTATGTTAATTAATAAATTGATAATCATAATAAAAGAAATAGCGTATTCAAAAAAGCAAAATTTCAACAATAAAAAACCCCTAGGTGATTCATCCCCCATAACTTTGTCAGCCTCTTGAGGGTTAGGCTATTTATCCCTTACACAGTCAGTTGAAGACACTACTTGTTGAGTTTTTGTATCATCTAGTATGACACTGCTGCAACCACCAATAGCAAATAATGGAATCTGCAAAGACAATTCAAAACATCCAATCAGCTGTGATAAATATGTGCACATAATATAATATCTTGCAAAAGAAATAATCAAACCAACTACGCAATTGGTTGAGTGGTATATTTTGCGCAAAGAATGGCAATATAAAATTATTACGTTCGAAGGCGTAGAGGATTCCATCCAAGTTTTGATTTTAAGTTCATGCAAACAAAGAAAAGTTTGCAACGTCCAAACAAATCATGCAAAATATTATCTTGAAGAAAAATTTCTTATTGGGAAAAAAACTAAATCTAAATATTGATAATATACATGAAACGTACTTAGTGAGAAAAGAGGAAAGGGTAACAAAACAGTGGATAAATAAATCAATTGCTTACTTTAAAATTTGTCTGCATTTCATTTTTGTTCATTTGAATGAGGACAGCAGAGGTTTTGCATGCAACTGAAGATGGACTGAAGACAACATGGAGCGGAGTATCAACCTGCAGGCAAACAAATTCGTTAATTGACATTCATTTACGCTGGCATTACCAATGTGATTATCTATTAATTAATAGAAAGAGAGAGAGAGACATTACCTGAGGGTTTAACACAAGGTTGTAACCTTTCAAAGAAGACTGCCACACCCCAAACGTATTTTGAATCTAGCATAACAGAAATCAATAACATACTTCAACATATCAATTATAATAATACAGTGAAACCTGTATATAACAGCCAGCTGTGAGTGGTAGATAAATTGACCACCATATGCAGGTGGCCTTTATATATACCGTAGGATTGATTCAATAGAATACAGTAAAACCTGTATATAACAGCCAGCAATGAGAGGTAGATAAATTGACCATTGTATGCAGGTGGCCTTTATATGCAGGTTTGATTCAATATAGTACAGTGAATCATGTATATAACAGCCAGCTATGAGAGGTAGATAAATTGACCATTATAGACAGGTGGCCTTTGTATACAGGATTGATTCAATAGAATACAGTGAAACCTGTATATAACAACCAGCAATGAGAGGTAGATACATTGACCACTATATGTAGGTGGCCTTTATATATACCGTAGAATTGATTCAATAGAATACAGTAAAACCTGTATATAACAGCCAGCAATGAGAGGTAGATAAATTGACCATTGTATGCAGGTGGCCTTTATATGCAGGGTTGATTCAATATAATACAGTGAATCATGTATATAACAGCCAGCTATGAGAGGTAGATAAATTGACCATTATAGACAGGTGGCCTTTGTATACAGGATTGATTCAATAGAATACAGTGAAACCTGTATATAACAACCAGCAATGAGAGGTAGATACATTGACCACTATATGTAGGTGGTCTTTATATACAGGATTGATTCAATAGAATACAGTGAATCCTGTATATAACAACCAGCAATGAGATACGCTGGTGAACCAATAAAAAATACAATCTTAGACATACCAAGAGTGACCACTATAGACAGGTGATCTGCTGTATAGAGGTGGTTGCTTACAGGTTTGACTGTCATAATAATATAGATATCATACAAGTACCTGGAAGTCATTGTCATCAACACATATTCTGATTGAGAGTTGCTCTGACTCCAAGCTATTACGCACAACCACTTCCTGTTTCCTGAATAACAGAGTCATCATACAATATGAGTTGTTATAGCTACACCTTCTCTTCCGCTGCTCTAATCAACACTGACTTACAGAGAATCACCAACAGCAACAGCAGGCCAACATAGCATTGGTTTGCTGCAGAGAAGAAGTGGCCTGCAAATCAAATAAAACAAGTTATAGTTAAAGATGTAAGTGCAATTAATTAACTGTGACTTCATGCTCTTTACACGAAACTCAGAGTAATGGAGTAAACTCATGATCTTTACACGTCTTCCTGGTCTCAGTTGTATATCTGTGTGAAGTGTTGTAGTTCCAATGTGTTGAATATGTGATGTCATGTAGTATTTTAGGTATTGTGCATGTTGTTCACGTGATTGTTTGAGTGCATGTGATGCAATGTGATAAATAGTAATCTGATGTGATTGGTGCTTTGTATTGTCATGTGATTAGTAACTGTTATGTATTTTGCATGACTGTTGTTTCACTCTCTTGCTTGTTGATCGCTGTTGTGTGAACATCAAAGTTTATTAACGTGAGATTAAATGCGTGTTTTATGTCTCCTCCATGCTGACCCTATAAGAATCTTACAATATCTATACCTGTAAATGTGTATGTGTGTTTGTGGTAATTTTTCGCAATTTTCTGAGCCATTTCAAAACCAAACGAATCAACAGCACAAGGTCTGCCGGCAGGCTACATATGCCTATCAATGTTTTATATTTAATACTTTGTATATTATTATGCTACAAGCCATTTGAAAGAAAAACTCTGAAATGGCTTAAAGGTTGTCATCAGCATGCAGCAGCATGAACAGCATGTCATCTAATAGATCAATTATAGATAATTTCAAATAGTTGGACCTAACATGCTTTGTTTTTTCATGTCTTGACAACCAGACAACGTCAAGGGTAGCTCAGCATAATTCAGCCCAATTTAGCCCAGTAATGCAGGTAAGACATTGCTGGTACAGTATATATATATATAAATACAGACATTACCTTTTTTTTGGTTTATCATTTATCCATAAACCGGGTAAGCTTGTAGCTTTTTTTCACCGGGGTGGTTGGTTAATTTGTTAGTATCTTGTAGCTTGTGTCCGTTTAATAGCCGGATGCCCTTCCTGACGCCAACCTATAGTGCTCTGGCCAGGGATTGAACCCGACACCCTGCGAGTCGTGGTCCAACGCCCTACCCACTACACCATTACCGCACATATGAACACGGCCTAGATGAAATATGAATGCTCATCTACAACTGGTTGAACAATTAAGTTCCTTAGTTACCTGTAGGTCATCGTCATATGCCTTCACTTTAAAGTCTTGAGATGTTTTACAACCAAAATTTAAATATTGTACAGTCAAAAAGATTTACTAACCTTTCAGAAATGCCTTGTGCTGGTTTGTTTGTGGAAGAGATTCCAAGAAGAGATATTTCATAACAAGGATTTCCTTCGCCTGTTGTTATAACCATGTGACTATTAAATGAAATAATTTATGGTAAAACATAAAACATATGAGTTGAATATTATAACAAACGAATTGAATAATTCTGACAAGCAACCTTTGAACAGAGATTGGCAAATTCGAACTAAAGAAAATGCTGACATCACACTCCTAAAAGAAATAAATCATGAATAATCTCAAATCTCAAGTGGTAACAATGACAGTGGATCCTCATCTGTCATCATCATTTGTTCAGGACATGAATAATATCATCATCCTCTGTTATGTGTCATAAAATGCATTAGGAGAAACCTACCTTATACCCTGCAAAAAATATCCATGAATTCATGAACAGTTCATGAACAATCACAAAGAGTTCATAAACATGAACCGGCTCATGAACAGGTTTATGAACATGAAATTGCCCAAAAGTTTATAAACAGTTCATGAATTGCTCATGAACAATTCATGTACTGTTCATGAACTTTTGGGCAATTTCACGTTCATGAACTCATTAACTTTTTTGCAGGGGATTCTATAGGATGGATGGATGGATGGATGTTTAATATTATGTTAGATATAAAATATATTGTATGATGTCCATTCCCTCCTGTAATGTATTTAGTGAAGTCTTACAAATGTAATGTCTAGCTGACTGTGATGCTGCAGATCAGCGATAATTATAGATAGAACAGAGTTTGAAGTCATGATAAGACACTCGATTTTTGAGTTCTTCATCATCATCATCATCATCATTTACCTCGCCAGCTTCTAGGTGCATTTTACATGGCACAACTCGAAACATATCGCCGTGCATTGCTTCAATGGATATCTCCACATTCAAAGGGAGGTTACCAGAATTACGGACAGGAAATAAACGGCAAACATTTTGCATCACAGAACCAGCAAAAGAAAGCGCCTGAAATCAAGAAATGAATGTTCTATTTAAATGTAGCCACGCGTGGTTAAATGTAAGAAAGGTAATTACAATGACAAATATTGACAACTACCTGCATATTGCGTGGAATGTGGAGTCTTGCAATGCCAACTGTTGCCATGAACGTACAAACAGAAAAGGGTGTAGCTTGAAAGGTAATTGAATAATTACGTTTATTTACAATATAAACCTCTTAACGATGTCAAGATAACATCATAAGTGGTTTGGATAAAATAAGGGGGGTTTAAGGCAAAGTAATATTGAGGAACTACTATTGACAAAAAAAAATGATTAATCAAGCTCAAAGGATGACAACAAACAGAAGGGTATGATAACTTATAACTGCATTTATCATCTGACATACCGCGTCCGTCATGCATCAGTGATGTCTCAAGTTTAGCATCAATCGTAGGAATTATTTTGAGTTCATCTCCATCTGAAATAATAAATTCATGAGTTTATTAAAAAAGTAATAATCTGAGCTACATTTGAATTAACATGCAAATAGCTTTCATACCTTTATAACTAAGGACAGGAGCATGGAAGGTAACCCAGGCAACAAGATCTTCAATGCCATCCTAACAAATATAATTATTTTGCAATATGTGTTAAATATTGCATCACCATCATCATCATCATCAGTCATCATTTATTGAGAAAATCTTCAAGCCATTTCAGACGCATATACAGCCTGCGTGCAGACATACTTTTCCTTTGTATAGTCCGTCTACACATTGGTGTTGATCATCGGGTATCAAGTGTTTGCATTGAATTCATAATATATAAATAATTACATAGTGTAATTTCTAGGGATGAGACGATTACCAAATTTACCAATGTTCAAAGCCGATTAGTTCTCAGGCATTAGTCATAGTAATCGGTCAATTAATCGAACGTTTCGTTGATTTCTCACTCAAACAAACCATTACAAAATATTGGCTGTCCGACAACAAGCGGACCGTAGATATTTTCATCACACAAGTCAAAGTTGAAATGGAACATTAACTTTTAAAATTACTAATTTCCTGTCATTATTCAATTTTTATTATTTTAAAATGTTTGTCAATTGTTCACATATTTTTGTGGTAGTTGAAAGAACAGTAACTAGCATACACTATACTTGGTGCAAATGCACAAACGGACTATATGAAGAAAAGGTCTGTATATGTATATGTAATATGATTTTTTATAAATGGCCCTGTCAGCAATCATGTTCATCAAGGATGGAATACTGTTTCATAAACAAGCACCAGCTCTGATTGGAACGAGTTAGACTATATGTGCCTATGCAAGGTTAAAAGCTACTTAAATAACTACATGTGTTCTAATATTCAAAGCATAGGCAGAAATGAGTGATACACAATTTCAGGCCTGACATTTGGTACTCTTGATCATTTTAATTACCTCTAACATATATCGATTCATCTTATCAAAAACAATTGAAAAAATCTCAAATATATCACCTACCTTCTGATTGCAACAGGGTGTGTCAAGAATAATGCATTGTTGTTTAACCCTATGTTCCATGCTGATTGGCTGTGTGCTTCTGATAGGTGTGTTTGAAATTGTGAAGCACAGAGGATAATCGTCATCCTTTTTGAATAAAATCAACAGAATATTATTGAAAGGCGACAAAACAAATCTATAATTTGGATTTGTGATTTTAACTTTTTATTTCCAATTTAAAAGTGAATGCCAATTAATCATGCAGTTATGTGTGGCAGCTCAGCATATTTAAATACATAATAATTATCAATTCAGCCTAACCATTCTAATCAGTTTGAGAGAGACGGTAGTATCACATTTTCCTTCGTTACGTAATGTAAATAGCTGACTGATTGCCATTCCAGATTTTACCAGACCCAAATCAACAACTGAGTTGTCAAATGGCACCACCTACAGAAAAAAAACGCAAAATTACAATGTAGGTTATTCAGACAAAATCAGAAAGGAATAGCTTCTACATATAAAAAAGGCTTGACCTTGATCTTGGGCAATCTTGAAGCAATGGAAATCACAACCTCAGACTGATGCATTGGCTGTAGCCTCATGGTTGCTTCTTTATTTTTCATAAGATTACGTTGTTCAATTGTTAACTGATGGCTATATTCACCAGATGTGGAAGGGTTGAATGTTATCTGCATATAAAAAAATTATTATTTATTCAGACGATTGAAGCACATTGAAAACGGTTAAATTCCTTTGTTTGACTCACTGGCAATGCATGGTGGGACCCAGGAGAGATGACAATCCGATTTGGTGTTGTAAAAACCGCCTCCAGGGATACCTGTTAACAAAAGAACATTTTAGCTGCAGTTAGTCAGACAACCATGTCAGTTGTGTGTAAAAAAAATGGTCTATAAAATCCAATTTGACTGAGGCTTGAATGAAATTTTATGCTCAGCACATATCACATTATAATGGTACGCTATGCATTCCAATTAATTTAAAGTACGGGCAAACAAACCTTCGAAGTGGATAATAAGAAAAATTATTTTGAATAAGATATATTTCATTAACATGTAACAACAAAGAATGATGATTTCTTGTTTCTTCTTATACGATCTTGATCATTTTCTTGTACTTTTTGCGTTTGCTTGTATCGACGTCATTACATTTTGGAAAATGACATGATTTGAGAAACGTTTCCAGGGTCCGACAAAACCCGGCAACCCAGCAACTAGGTTTCCGAAAGGCTAGACAAAATTCTGAAGAAAATCGACTTTTCCTCTCAAAAACGATTTTCCAAAGGTGTTATTTGTTTTCAATATTGGTTGCAGAGTTTATTGTGAACCTTTGTCTCCTTTCATTGTTGTTTTTATCTATTATTTTGAATACTTTTCTCAAAAAAATTTCCCAATATAATACCAGGTTTCCGGAAGACAAAATAGTTTGTGGACCATGAGCGTGTCATTGAAATGGATATTTTGCTTTGAACTGTTTGCTCATTACTATTAATTTATTTATTATAATAATTTGTTGACATTATACTAACGTTTTTTTTGTCTCTTGTTGTGTTTGTCTTTGTTACAATGCATTCTATCCATCTATTACCTGGGTTGAAACAATCCATTGAAATAGTGAATTCTACCCCTGGACAGACAACATCATTGATGGAAATAATTTTAGGATGTTCAATCCAATCTGTCTGACAGTCTGACAATGACAGATCATTTGTCACAGCGCTATGACGTAACTCTAAAAGTGTTTTTGATTGATCGCTGTCTGCTACCATGGTGCTATCGTTAGAAGTGTTTGCTGAATTATACATTCTTGCATCAGATTCATTTGGCATCATAGTGGTGTCATTGTTACTGCAATCAAATGGTACCTTCTGATTAGTACGCAAATTTGCCTCATTTATTGTCTTTCCTTTGACTGGCGTTGAGATAAGAATAGGGGACCCTTGGCCTTTCTTGTCCCATTGCAATATCGAGGGTAATTGCACAGACGATCTATTTATAAAATAACTGTTGCTGCTTGAGAATAGACGGGGCATTTGATTTAGGATTGTGTCGCTCAAATGTGACATTCTCTTGAAATCTAAAGATGCATCCAAGACAGATTCGTTTGTCTTCTGTACCGGTTGAACTGAGGAAACAGGGCGATGTGGCTCCTTTCGATTTGAAAAAGGGGACATGATAGAACTGCTCCCTCCTTGGAACATTTTCTTTTCGTTTCCATAGGAACAACTTGACGATTCCTCTTCAACTAATTTGAACACAATTTTACTGACAATTGATTCTGGCACAGCAGTCAGCTGAGACAACTTTGCAACCAAAACGTCGATATCCTTGCTTGTCATATCAGTTAATTTAATTTCCCCACATTGGGCACGTTTCATAAAGTCTTGTGCATCTTTTGACGTTGAGATGTTACAGTCGATGTTTGATTGAGAGAATGATGCGTTCTTTGTGCCTTCATTGGTTGCTAGGAGACGATGAGGAGCAGACGGGGATGGAGGAGTGCGGACATTCTTTTTCTTGTCAAAATTAGGCTGCAACAATACATTGAAAATTAGAGGTTAGCTAAATTTCCATACCAAAACGGACAAATGAAGCAATCAGTATGCCTCACCCTTTCAGAGTATTTCAGCCTTCCATCAAGGCCATCGCCCAGTGCTTCTGATTTGGCGGAGAAATACTGACTGACTCTGACCTGCTGTTCAATATCACCACCAAAGTCAGATTGTCGGACGGCAATTCTGCTGATGTCTTGAAACGACCAATCTTCAACTTGCAGTGAAGAATCTCCAGGCTATAAATCATTTAATAAAATATAGCGCAGATCAAAATGTATCACTAACTAATGCAAAGATTTTTATTTCTATCTTTTAATGGTGCGAGAGAGTTAATTGTCTGAAATGCGGATTTGATTCAATGAATACCTGTTGGATAACATTTCCTTTGGCAAAACTTTCTTCGTCTGCAGCAAGCAATTCAGTACCTGGTAGGGAAGGAATTTTCATGTGAAGACAACAATAGGCCTACGTACATATGTATAGTAACTGCAAAGGGGCAACATTTACATTTTACATGCTACAATACAGAAATTGCATAAGATGAAATACCAGACACATTAACTACAGACATGTTTACAAATATGCTTCATTCCGTATACCGGTACAGTGAAACCTGTATATAACAGCCAGCTATGAGAGGTAGATAAAGTGACCAAAATATAGACAGGTGGCCTTTATATACAGGTTTAATTCAATAGAAATATACTATTTTAGATATTGCGAGAGTGACCACTATAGACAGGTGGCCCCTTTATAGAGGTGACCGTCATAACAGGTTTGACTAACATATATAGAACACCCACCATCACCATTGAAAAGAGAGTCTGGTACAAAATGGCAATCTGCAAGAGAGCACAAGAATAACATTCAATTATTAACATTGATATTGAACAACTACAATCATTCTTAAACTGTTGGATGAATAATGAGCTCTTGTACCCTCTACACATTCGTCAAACGGATTAAAAATTTGATCGACTGGATTGACTGCAGTTTCATTTTCTGAAATTTAAAATATTAAAATAATATTGACACATTAAATCAAATTAAAAACCAGGCAAATTGTATGATAGTCAGACTTACTGGCTGGTGACCACGTGGGCATGATGATTGGTGATTCATTATGAGATTCATCTGCTCGCCTGGATGATTGAAGAGCATATGACTGAGTCAATGTGACGTCTTCTGAATTTCCCTTCTGAATGAATCAATGAAAATATGTTACGTCACAAGCAGGCTTAGACATACAATGCCATATGTAATGACTGTCTTCCCTATCACAAACCTCTGTGTCTGATTCATTGAAAATGGCTAATTTACCAAGATGAGATTTCATCCACAATGCATCATTATCATCATCATCATCATCATTGCGTTGGCATGGAGATGCTGCAGATGCTGCTTTAAGATATCTCGACGATAACTCAAAATCAATAACAGAATTGGATCTAAAAAACAATCAGTTCAAAAGTTTTATGTTAATCTAAGTGAAAACATAAACTTATTAGAACAACAAGACCGAGTGTCGAGCGTGAAAGTGTCTTGTAACATCCGGTGTCACAGTGTCTGTTTGAAAATCAGTCAGACTCTACATGACCAAGAATATCATATAGGCCTCTTTTGAGAGAGAGACCTAGAATGAGAAATCAGAACTTTCATATAAATTACATTACTTTCACATTTTTTATGCTGCACTTTACTATTTTGGAGCTACTTCTAGTTTTACTATGCTAGTTTTCAGCTAAAGTTGAAACGCAAAACAAGGATAACGCTACTAAAAGTGAAAATTGTAAAGATGTGCTCGATGGCTTACGGAAAATAACTTGTGAAGGAACCTGTGCCAATATCTTGGGCGTTCACCAATTTTTTGTACTTTTTTTCTTGGGAAAGTAGAATGCGCACATAGACATAATAGATATAGACCGCTGATGGGGTCACGTGACGCGTGGCACTCATGAGCAGCCAAAATGGTAGACACATGCGCCCAAAAGTTACAGTTGTATGTTGTAAACTGACCGCAAAAGTCTAAATTCCAATACAATTTGGTATTTGAAGTGAACACAAAGTGTTTGGATTGATTTAAATCGCTGCATATATCTATTTCTCTTGCTTTTGAACATTTTTAATATGGTTTTAATGCTACGGAAACATTGATTATAATAAAAATTTGCATATTTTGATATTAATTGGTATCCGCTACGCTTGTTTTGCGATGGTACTGCTGGTTATGAGGCTTAATTTGTGGCTATCTTCATCAATCTTAGACTTTATAACTATTATCACTATGGAGTGTAAAATATTTAGATATTTGGTGAATTAAATTTGAATATTTTTCGTAGCATTATTGGAATTTGTTTGTTATTGTTTCAATATCAACTTTTCTACGGTCATTCTGCGTCCTGTGTGTAGTATTATGTGAATAAGCTAGAACTTGAGACGAGAGAATAAACGTTGTTGATCACAGAACAGTATATTAGAATCTAAACTAAAACTATAAATGACACGATTATGTTTACAGGAAGTATATCAATATTGTAATGTAAATAAGTTGTAATAGCACATGCCCTTTCTGGGAGATTATAGAAATATACATGTAATGAATATTGATTATAAATTTAGTTTATTAGTTTTGTTTTTCTTTCTAGTGCTGCGTCTAGGTGGTGAATGTAATGATGCACTAGATGTATTTGTTGATGGTTCTTCCTCCTCTGGGGTGGTTGAAGCAGCAGCTGTAGTTGATGTTGATGGACCATAGTACCGGCGGAGTTGACGGCGGTTGCGCCAGTAGAGTCGACCAGATTCGGTTTTTAGGCGATAGCTGCGTCCTCGAGGATCAATAGAGACAATTTCTCCAATGCGATCCCAATGTTTGGTATTCTGATTTTGGATGCGGACAATATCACCAGGAATGAATGGATCAAGGCGGCGAGCATGAAGGTCATGTTGTTGTTTTGCTTTTTCTTTTAGCGTGCTTGCTTTCTTGTCTGCAATAATAATTAGTTGCTTGATGTCATCAGTGAATTGCGATGGATGAATTGGGATTCGTGACCGAAGAGGTTTGCCAAATAAACGCTGGGCTGGACTGATACCATCACTTCTTGGTGTATTACGGTATTCCAATAGAGCTTTGTAGAAGGCTTCTGTGTTGAGGTGTCCATTTGTTGTTACTTTGGCGACAATATTTTCCATAGCTTTGACAGCAGCTTCTGCATGTCCGTTGGCTTGATGATGGTATGGTGACGACGGGTCGTGAATTATGCCCCAATCTTTGCAGAATGCTGAAAATGCATGACTTGAAAACTGCGGTCCACCATCAGACGTTAAGCGAATAGGGACACCCATGCTACAGAACCAGCTGGATAGAATATCGACGACGGTGTCTGTATCGGTGCTCTTGCCACAGTGTACAACGTGAGGCCAACCAGAGTACTTATCGGTGATGACAAGGAATTCGTGGCCATGGTGTGAGAAAATGTCTGTTGCAATCGCTTCACCAGGACGAGTTGGTGGTGTGTCTTGAATAAGTGGCTCATGTGAGTTGGATGACAGTCTTTGGGCACATTCTTCGCATGACCGAATTCGATTTGTGACTTCGTTGGTCATATTTGGCCAAAAAATACATTGTCGAGCTCGTGCAAGAGTTCGAGTTAGACCAAGATGAGATGTGTGGAGTTCATTCAGCATAGTCGATCGAAGAGATTTTGGGATAAGAATGCGATCTTGGTAGAGGATGATTGATGATTCCAAGAGTGACAGATCGTGACGTAGTGACCAATAGGGGTGAATGCTGATGTCCAGTTTTTCCTTCTGTTGTGGGAAGCCATTAATGATCAGGTCAGCTAGCTTGAGATGTACTGCGTCATTTTCACCTGCAGATTTGACTTTGTTGAGAGTTGCGTCTGGTGGAAAGTTGGTAGCATCAGTTGATTGAAGACGAGTTTGGATGTGATTTACTTGGAAGCTTGAATCAGCATCTGTATCAATGTTGACATCGTCTGGACTTGGTTGATCAACTGGATGTCGTGAGAAGCAATCGACGACGGTGTGACTTGTACCAGCACGCCAGATAGCAGTGAATGAAAATGATGATAACTTTTCTTTGAGGCGAATGATTCTTGCACTTGGAATTTGGTGCAGACGCTTGTCATTGAGGATGGATATTAGTGGCTTGTGGTCGACAATTAGGTTAAATGATGACCCATGTAAAAACATTTTGCACTTCTGGGTTGCCCAAACGACTGCGGCCAATTCAATTTCAGTAGCAGAGTAGCGGGACTCTGCATCAGTGACAAAGCGTGAACCACATTGTAGGAGGCGCCAAGTTTTGTCATCTTGTTCGGACCATAGAGCATAGCCAAGTCCTTTAGATTGTGCAGCATCTGTTTCAAGTCGGAGTTGAGCTTGTGGATTGAAATGAGCAAGGATGCGTGGACTAGTTAGTTCATTGATGAGGCCTTTGAATGCATCTTGGTGGAGTTGATTCCAATAGAAAGATGTTGAAGGTGACAGTAGAGCTCGTAGTGGTGTTGCCAGTTGTGAAATTTCAGATGAAAATGATTCAAACTGTTGTACCAGACCAAGGAAAGAGCGTAGTTGCGTCAATGATGTTGGTTGTGGAAATTCTGTCAATGCAGTAACCAGGCGAGGATTTAACGTGTAACCAGTTGAAGTAATAACATACCCACACCATTCAGCAGATGATTGAGCAAAATGAAATTTCTTTTTATTCAAGGTGATACCATTATCAGAGCATCTCTTTAAGACGTCTTTGACTCGTTTGATGTGTGTGTCATAGTCTTTGTCGTAGATGATGACGTCTTCCACCACTTTCTGTAGGTTGTCAATGCCAGCCAATGCTTCATCTCCACGTCGGTTGTGCTCATCGCCAGCGCTGATAAGACCCATGACATTCCTTCTAAAGCGGTAACAGCCCCAGGGTGTGATGAATGTAGTGAGCGGTCTTGATTCAGTAGCCAGAGGTACTTGCCAGTAGCCATGACGGGCGTCCAAGGTAGTGAAGTATTTCATTCCAGGCGGGATGTTGGCGATCAGATCTCGTGGTGTGCGTGATGGATAACCAGGTCTTTTGACAAACCGATTTAGTGATGTGAGATCAACTGTGATTCTTGGCTCTGTAGAGTTCTTCTTTGGAACGACAACCATAGGGTGAATCCATTGTGGTGATTCGTTCAAAGGAACTTTTTCTATGATGTCCTTTGTGATCATCGAATCTAGTTGTGCTTGTACCAATTTCTGCCACTTAAACGGTATATTATACGCTTTGTATTGGCGAGTAGGTGTGGCGTCTTCGGTCAGCTCTATCTTCATTGCAGGGCCATCCATTTTCCGTAGTGGTCCTGTGTCAGTGAAAACAGAAGAGAATTCCTTTATAAGTTGTGTGGCGTCATCGTTGGAAGATTGCTGTGTTGGTAGATTGATGTGATGAGCTTCTTGGTCAGTGCTTGCCAATAGAGACACAGTGTTGACAGGAGTAGCTGCTGATAAGTCTGGCCAGTTTTCAGGAATAAGACCCAACGCAATGCATCCTTTTTTGCTTAGTAATGGTGCATTGACAGCGTCCACCACATGAATGTCAGCAGTGTATTGATTGTTGTTAAGTTTGATTGTCAGAGAACAGCGACCAAGTGTTGATAGAGGTGTTGAATTAGCTGTAAATAGTTGATCAGTAGCTGGCTTCAACTTTAATAAAAGGTCACAGTTTAATGCCTTTAAATGTTGAACACTTAGGACGTCACATGCAGCACCAGTGTCAGGTAGCCAATGAAGGTATGAGGGTCCATGTTCATGTGTAGTTAGTAGCTTGATTGTATCAGTTGTATTTGACAATGCATTAAGATATACATGGTTAGTATTTGGTTGATGTGATGATCTTTTTTTTGCTTTGCAAACTGATTGATAGTGTCCTAACTTGTCACAAAATCCACATATAGCTTCTTTTGCTGGGCATTCGGCTCTTGAATGCTTTTGCTTGCCACAAAAATAACATTTAGGTGTATGTTCATTAGAGCTGTTGTTGTCTTGACGACCAGTATTTGATTTTTCTGATTTCTTGTAAGGCTTCTTGCTTTTGATTGCTGAGACATTAATTGTTGAAGAGGTTGCTAACTTGTCTTGTGTTGTCTTACTTGCCTCGTGAGATGTACAAATGTCTAATGTTTTCTTTAATGTAAGCGTAGAAAATTTTTCTGCCAGGACTTTTTGTTGCGTGTCAACATCGCGGAGGCCACATATTAGACGGTCCCGCAGTCTTTCGTCCCGCATGTTTTGTGATATTCCTGTGTCTGCGTGACATGTTTCGCATGTTAACTCAGGGGAAAACCCACAGCTTTCATCAAGCGTGCGTAGAACGGCGTAGTATTGATCTATCGTCTCATCAGGAAGTTGGTCCCTGTTGTGAAATTCTTTTCGATCAAGCAGTGGATTTCGTTTATCTCGAAGATAATGACTAAATTTGTCTATTATTGCGTCTGTATCATCGATATCGTTGACCAAGATTACTTTGGCTGTCCACAACTTTGACCAATCGTCGTGAATTGCAGATCTTAGTATGCCTCTTCGAGCAGCGAGATTGCAGTCTGTTGACAAACGTGTCGCAGCAGCGTAACCTGAAAATCGTTCTTCCCAATCACGAAAATCGGCAATAGTTATCTTCGAAGGACTTTTTAATGTTGGTATGTCCATTCTTTTGGCTGAACCCGAGTGAGATTCGTTATTTCTGTGTTTTGAAGTTGCTTTAGCGACGGATTGCAGAGCGGCGGTAAAAGCTTGTTGTTGTTGCTGTAAAATGGCGTTAAACCATGGCGGAATATCTCCTGAAGGTAGATTAATAGAAGATGCCAAAGGTATTATTGGATCGTGAGAATCAGAATTATCAGAGAATTCTTCATCACCAGCAGTGCTTGTGGAAGCTTTTTCATTCTGACGTGTCTCCATTGGCATAATGTAAACAACACGAACAGTAAGATGAATGAAAAATATGAACCAATAAATATACCAAACGAAGACGAAGGTATAAATAACAAATCAACAATAACAATCCCAAAGTTCGAATAATCGCAGCGCCATGTAGTATTATGTGAATAAGCTAGAACTTGAGACGAGAGAATAAACGTTGTTGATCACAGAACAGTATATTAGAATCTAAACTAAAACTATAAATGACACGATTATGTTTACAGGAAGTATATCAATATTGTAATGTAAATAAGTTGTAATAGCACACTGTGCTTTGCTGTAACCAGCAGTAAACATGAACCTTGTCCGGTAAATACAGCTTGGATGATTAATACATGTTAAATCTGAGCAAACTCTGAAATTTTGATGTCTAATTGTTACAAAAGCAGCGATATTCCTACTTACAAAATTGGGATATTTCAGTGAAAATTTGATAAAATAATTAAGCGGATTTGATTCGAAATTGAGTGATGCACAACAAACCTGTTAAATACAATCATATTTACTTTAAAAGTAGCTCGAAATAAACCGGCTCATCTATTCTTTTATTTTCTAGCAACAATATCGGGTCAAAACACTGCTTTTCCCGCCACTTTGGGAGCATGTGTCAGCCATTATGGATCCCCATAGGTGCTACGTTTTAAGCCCGTTTTCGAACGTCATCAGCAGTCTATATCTATTATGTCTATGAATGCGCATTTCTATTTAGACGCGCAATTTCTGAATTTTTAGTAAAGTCCAAGTTTTATAAAGAAGGTAAATCCTTAGGTACTTTACTGTAGTTTTCATCAATTATCATAAACTGCTTCTTTTTAATGTTTTCGTAAGTGTATGTTACACCAAAAACACTTTTGAAGCTTTGAAATTGAAGAATCAGCGAAAAAAAGTCAAAACTATTTCAACCCGAATGAAGACTTGAACCCACGATCTTAATAAAACAGAATGTGGACGGACTAACCACTCGGCCATCGCAACGTTATAGCCAGGTGTAAAATTTATTACCAATTCTAGACGCGCAAAATTCACGTTTTCAGACGCACTGTCTCGAGCTTCTAAAACCATATTTGGAACGTATTTTACAAACTTTGCAGTTCGTTTAGGCCTACAGCTAGGTTTTTATTTGAAATGCTATATTTTTGAGGCTCGAAGCCTCGAATTAACACGTACTGCAAAATGCGAGCTACATTTTTGCTGTTTTTAGGCTACATATTAAGTACAATAATAAAATATTCAGCCCCATCGAGATTCAAACTTCTATTCTGCGGTGCAGATGATATCGCAACCCAACAATGAACATAAAACATCAGCATTCTGGATCTTCTTGGGAGCATAATGAAGTATCAGCGGCTTTCCCAGGGGGGTGACCCCCGGGAAACAACCCATACAAAAGCCCATTTAACCCCCTGGGGTATGGGGGCAATAATTTTCAATAATCCCCCCTCCCCCAGGGACAATAAAGTACCGAAAATGATAATTTTTTCAACTTTTCTTACAAAAGATTCAACTGCAATACACAGAGAAATACACAATTGTACAAAATTGATGTTTTAACTTTATGAATATATCAAGATTCCATGCATTGGAGATAGGCATATTCGAGTATTAAAGATTAGATGCAAAGCCAGAAAGGGCAATTGAAACGTTTTGGTTAAGGTTTTGCTCAACAAACAACATCTTCACATGAGAAATACGAATGAAGAAACAAGATGCATTCAGTACATAGCATCATGATAACATAATTGCGGACAATTTTGAAGAAACGGCTGAACAGCATTACATATCCCGTGGGTTATCCCCTGGGGTGATTTTCTGCTGATACTCGCATATATTCTACAGAAATCATCTTGTCTCCAGCCGAAATGAAAAGTTTTGTATTCACTTACGTCTCTTCATTTTTGAAACCAAAATCCGTTATATCAGCCTGCGACAGACTGCAAAGAGATGGAAAGTCACCTTCGGGAAATTGCACATCACTCAACTTGCTAGAATTGAAATCACCTAAATCCACTTCGCAGACACTCTCCATAGCTTCTTAATTCTCCATTTATTAGAAAGCGTTGCAAGAAAACATTGAAATTGTAGTATTTGTAATCATTCGGTTCTTTCTTACAAAGTTTTTAGTCATGTAAATAATGAAAATAAGATTAAAATCAGTTTATAATAACTGAGTTTGATATTTAGAATGGCGATTTGCGCGGTCTCTCATTTTGGGTCTCGTTTGTTTTTCAACTTCGCGCCAGCACGGTAGTGAGATCGTGGAATTACACGAGGCTGCTAATCCTTCTTGGTCTTTTCAGATTCTTAAGTCGATTTAAAGCCAATCCGAATCTACGTGATTGACTCGATCGTATATACGATTTAATTAACAATTTATTAGACAACTGTCAATTTGTAAGACAGAAGAGGAAGAAATTTACATCTACGCTTGCAATTCAGATCTTATAGTCATTGCTTTCCGATTGGAACGCAATTTTTTTTAATTCAAGCTACACATATCGATTGATGAGTTGGGCTTCGTACAGATTGACGAAGCAACAGTTTCAAACAGAGGATTTACTATAGCAAAATCGTATATGAAAATTAAGAACTTCATAATTTTGCATAATTATAGTCAATTGCTTTGAATTCACTAATGCAATACAAAAGCGTAGGAGTACACAACGTTCGTATTTTATATGTAATAAAATGGCATTGCAATAATTAACTTTTATTTATCTAAAATAGAAGGTAACATCTTGATAAGTAAAACAACTGAATCAATACTCTGCATCAAATTAAACGGGATTTAGCTGATAGCCACTTCATTGTCTGTATTGAAAACATTGAGTAACCTATCCATATATTTGCCATTGCTTACAAAACCTATTGCATTAACAAATTGGCCGACACCTTCATTGTGTTGACACATTCGGAGTATCTTCTATTTGCCATTCAGAACATACAAACGATACATAGATATCCGGTAACAATCGCTGAATATTCTCTTTTATTAGTTCATAGCGGGTTGCTGTCATTCAGATATATATTATAGATACTATAGATTGCGCTGATTTCAGTCTAATTGCAAAATGTAGCCGTTGATCTATAAAAGTAAATACAGACAATTACCAATATTATAATTCCATGTAGTAATATAATTATTACATACTATAACCATGTAATAATTATACATAACAAACCTGTTATAGTCTGTTCTAGACCTTGATGCTCTCATTCTTTGCCGTTTATTTTTAAACCAATTGCTAACTTGCGTCACTGACAGTTCTGTTAATTTTGCCATTTCATATTTATCGCTTGACGATGGATAGGGATTCTTTGAGTAGGCTTCTAGTAGCGTTGTTCTTGCTGTCTCTTTGAAACAATACGTTGTGTGTTCTCCATCCCATATAGTTCTAGGTAAGGGATACTTCCGACGTACACGATACTTTCCCACGGCACCGAGGCATCTGCCCTTCTCCTGTTCCGCTTCAATGTAATGAGCTGTACGCCATAACACTTGCAGCCTTTCGTGTTGACGATGACTGAATGTATTATTTTCTAGAATGGAATACATGTTGTTATAGCTACCCTCGTAGAAAGCAACTACTGCCTTTGAAACTAAAACCACTTCTAAGCTTTGAACTTCCCCGTCTTCTGGAATGGCCCAAAGAAACCTTGACAATCGGTGGAACTGCCCCGTATCAAGCAAAGTCTCACAGACAACTGCAATTCGATTAACCATCTCTGGATTGCCAAAAGACATTATAATTAGAGTCTGTTAAGTTGACTGAACGGCCTTTGAATCAATGATGCTTCACCAGACATTCGCCAATTCGTAGAGAACAGAAATAAGAGATTAATTCTAATGGATTGTCATCATTACAAGCAAATAAGTAGGTTGAATCTATTCAAATAGTTTAAAACATCGATATTTAACAACAAACACGACTTTATTGTATATGTTGACATTTTTGAAAGTTTATTCCTGTGTTATGCTACTAAGTTGACCTCCAGCAATCACTAACTCAAGTGGTGCAAAACAGCTCAGCCAAACAGATTTACTCATAAAGATAACATAGTGATGAAAATCATCTATACATGTTTATGTACAGTTATTAGATTATGTTGACTCTATTAATAAAGTTATTAATTAATATCATTGATCACATATATTTTAATTATCAATCATGTATTAGAAAACGACGCAGTCATTCGCTCGATCTTGGACCACGTGACTAGTGCTGAGTCCATTCTATATTCTTCAGATCCATACCTTCTTGAACCATTTCCCAAAGAGGACTAAAACAGTAAACAAGATGTAATTGTAGGCATGCATATATACACTATAGTCAGCCATATAATGATTGTCAATGAAGATAAATGCCAAGTTATCAAGCGAGAGGGATTACCTCATTTCACGCAAAGTTTTGACGTGATGAACGCATTTCTGAATGGTTGTATCTATTTCTGCTTCGGTTGTGAATCTGCCAATGCCGAATCTAAAAGCAGAACAACAATGCATCAGAAATCCCCTCGAAAAGAGTCGAAATTCTCCCCGTTCCATGCAGCTGTCATCAGAATTAACCACAACACACCTGATTGACGAGTGTGCAAGGTCTTCGTCCGTTCCGATCGCTCTCAGCACATACGAAGGCTCCAGGGATGCAGATGTACAGGCACTAAGAACAACAACCGTATAAGACATAAGGCAAACAATCGTAAATCAACAACAACAACATGACGTACTTGGTTTGTTGAGATGAGGTTTACCTGCCAGAGGAGAGAGCAATGTCCTTCAGGGCCATCAACAAACTCTCCCCTTCAATATACGCAAAGGAAAGATTCACACATCCCTCGTAACCATTTGTCTCATCCCCGTTGAGGATCACGTGCGACAGCTGTGATTGGATGCCATCGATCAGTCTTCGGGAGAGACGTGTCACATGCGAATGATCATACTCCATATCCTCTAGAGCTAATCGACTTGCTTCCCCCAAGCCAACAATCAAGGGGGCGGGTAGGGTCCCACTGCGAAAGCCTCGCTCTTGCCCACCGCCACTCATCAGTGGATGTAATCGAACACGAGGTTTGCGACGAACGTACAGTGCCCCAACGCCTAGAAAACAAAACACCATAACTATACCTGCTCTAAATATTACAATATGCGCTTAATAGCCGTCACATGATTAATGAAGGAGAGTGGGCTTGTCGGAAATTGTAGACGTGATAAGCATCATCATCCAATACATCTTTTTCACAGGATTGATGCATCATTCGTATATCCCCTGACGAACGTTCTTGCAGGCTGACGCATGGTAACGTCATCACTAATTGACGCCATAATTTGTAGTAACTTTGTTATATTCTAGACTATTCGTAATTAAATGATCTAATAATGCTGATTGATAAATACTTTTAACATTTGTAAAAGCTAATTATAACCTGAAAACCATTGTAGCGCCTTCATGTCAAGCAAATAGATGAATGTAAAACAGTGATAACGCTGCTGTATCAATTAATAGAGTAAAACCTAGTAATTGAGATGACATCGTCCTACTGGCCCTACCGAAGGCGTAGATGAAGGTCTACTACTGGGTACATCCAGGAGCACACTCTAATACGGATCAAGTAACTCTATTGATGGCGTATGGCTAACGATTATATTGGCAGGGATAAATAATTCCGGACAGACTTACTGTGCAGCTTATAACGGTTACAGAATACGTATACTCTGAATTCGCAACAGTCTGATCCGCAATATCAACCGGGGAACATCTATGTCATGTAACTACATGGGAATACCTCACATCAATATTATGATGCAATGCAGAACAGATTCTAATTGTACCTTTGGGTCCGTAGATCTTATGTCCACTGATTGAGAGTAAATCTATTTTCATTTGGTTGACATCCACTGGAATTTTACCAAACGCCTACAGAGATAACAGTGCATCAAATCAATACACAGCAAAATCAGTCATAGTATTATGACAGTTGCTATCACATAATAGGACGAATTTATGTCGAACTCCTAACAACGTACTCAAATTACCTCAAAGTACCTAGAATTGCATTGTTCGTTAATCAACACGCAATGGGTACCGAATATTTGTGGCCCTATAAAAGGACTTTTATCATTTGGTGCATTATTATAAGTCATTCAAAATAAGATTGTTTGGTTGTTGTTTTACACTTGTTGACTTTCAATTACCTGTGCTGCATCAGTGTGATAGAACACATTGTTTGCACGACACATTTCCCCTGCAACAACATAAAACGTCATTATAGGGCATAAATAGAATTGATCAAAGGAATAATTAATTGATGAAAGTACGTCAGTACCAATCTCTTTAACTGGTTGGACGACACCTATTTCATTATTAACCATCATGATAGAGACAAGGCTGGTAGAAGGACAAATGGCATTTTCCAAAACCTTAGAAACAAACAGATTATATAACATCGTCATCATTATCATCATCATCATCATTTCTGTAATGAACAGTAAATAGAATTTATATTAGTTTTAGCTCTTTGACAACTGAAGAAAAGATTGAATTTCTATCCTCCAATCGTGAACAATTTACTAGGAACATTTGTGCTCAACCTTTGTAGAGTAAGAGCAATATCTAACTATATTACAATACTGTATCTAAAATGAAGAAATATTTTTTTGATAGATTAATTGTTATAATACTGTATCAAAAAAAAGAAAACATTTTGTGATGATAGGTTACCGTAATTTTATTTTATTATTATTTTATAACTCTATAGAGCAAAACTTGAAATTAAACCTATATATATACAGTAAATATACTATGTAATTATCAGACATCCTATATCTGGGTATATTGATAATAAATTAACAACGACAGCAACAACAACAACAACAACAACATCTTCCTTATCATAACCATTTATTCAGAAGCCTGATAAGTTCTATAATAACTTTTTATCACGTCACTGATACATAGCATACATCATGTTGATCAAAGTGTATATATCAAATTTTGGCAGACTGATTTTAAAATTCAAATAAAGAAGATAGAGTGAAAGCTAGTCAACGTTCGATAAAATGGGGGATTATGGGAGTAAGTAAGTAATGTAGACGGTGTTGCCCTACCGAAGGCACCTGTACCACTTCTCTATTTCTAGATGAGTGGCTCTTTTCGCTAAGAGCAATGATTTTAAACGCTCTTTACTGATCGAAGCCGCGACACTGCAGATCAATTTCAACAGATTTCATGGCAGATAGGTCTTGATTGTCAATGCGCAACGATGCGCCGCAGCTACTCACAATGCAATTCCCTCTGGACCATTCCATCCGCCAACCTCAGATGGTACTCATTTGATGTTCCAGATAGAGTCAAGGCTGAGTTGACCTTCGGGGGATTTGAACCACAGTCGATCAAATATGATCCGATTTGAAGTTTGGTCGCACTGCCATCTGAGCAAATCCTACTCCAAAGTCCCAGAACGCTAGCACAAACACAAAAGGAATGGGAAGAAAAGTTGTATTCAAGTATTTTTAATCAGAAGAATTGAGCTGAAACTTAAATACAACTGTTTATTCCCATTCCTTCTGTATTTGTGCTAGCCTTCTGTGACTCTCAGTCCCAGAATCCCCCATTTTATCAAACCCTGTGTATAATATGAAGATTGAAGATTTTTGTGACGCTTTCCAATCAATGCACAGGGAATCCACAAAAATCAATGATTTGGACTTAACTAGTGTTTTTATTCCATTTGATCAGTTGGTATATATAATAAAAATAAAATAAAAATAATTTTATAAATACTTATTTGACTTGCGAACAACAACATAAGTTGATGATGAAATTGAGTGCTTGTACTTAGATCCATCTATTAGCAAGAGTTAGGACACTCTTTTATGTGCAGCTCTCAGCTCTAATTGGACAGATGCCATCATGTGATTTTATGGACACTATTTTGGTTCTGTCAACCTAAGGCTTGCAAAATTTGAACAAAAGAGCAAAAATAATATCATGAATCCAAAAAACTTTTTGTTCAAAAACAAAACCTCGTTTCCAATGAAACAAAAATGGCGATTTTTGAGCCCAAAACTTGCGTATCTCAAATTCAGCTCGTACTAGATTTGAGTCGGACTTGAGTTAAAATCATTTTATAAAATGGTGACGGACCTACCTTGAGATCTATGCGACCGTTTGTTTCCACAGGTAAGTATGTCACTCGGAAACCCTCAGCCTCTAGCTGACGACAAGAATCAAGGACGCATTTGTGTTCCTGTAGAATCAATCATAAAACCATTAACATCATATCTTTGACTGTTGCTATTAGTTACAATATCACTTACTGTTTGTGTAGTGATGATATGGTCTTTCTTTTTTTTGTAAAACGAAGCTACACCCTAATAAAATAAATGGAACCATCGGTCTTCAAGACTTTGGTTTTATAAGAAGAAAGGATCAATCTTGATTGACAATTTAATAATTTACTTTGACTGAGATGTTGTTTGATTCTGTTGCGCCACTTGTAAAAACAATCTCCTTTGGATCTGCACCAATTACATTGGCAACTTGCTATGCAATTAAGATAAAAGAGAGAACAATATTGATTGGTAAGTGATAGCACTACATGAGGTTTTAAAGTATACTTAAAAAAGTCTGAAAATGAACATTTCATGTACTTTTTAAGTATAATAATAATAATAATGTACTATATTTAAATAAACTCGTCACCTACTGCAATGATAAAAAAGATACTATATACAGTTACCTATTTTTCTTTTGTATATGTAACAGATATATGTCAAAACAAATACTTTCTAGCTAAGCTGGGAAGGTCCTTTTCCCTTAATGAGTTTTTGAAGCAAGTTCTAGTCGAATCTGAATTGGTTATCTTATTATCCCTTGCTTTTAATAGTTCGTTGAACATCAAGGCTCCTACGCGAGTGATTGAGCGCTTCCCCACTTTCTTTTTGAATGCTTTTACTTTGAAGCTTCTGGTTGTTGCTGATCGTGTTTTTCCTTCAACGCTGGTAAATAATGATTGTAAATATTCGGGTAGCAGTTTTGAGCGAGTGTCATAGCACATCAGCAGGGATGTCAGTGATTGATGGCGGATAGTGTTAAAATGTATACCAATTGACTCCAGCTCTTTCCCATAGCTAACTTAGGCGAGAGTTTGCTTAACAGATGCTTCAGGCATTTGTCTAGACGATTTTGGAGATGCTTATCTATTGTGGTAGTTAGTATGTCACAGTATCGAAAATGTGGTAAGATTAATGATTTAATCAGTTCTACGATTGACTTGGGAGGTATAAAATGCCTCAGTTTTGGTAATTCGGATGATGTGCTATTTACTTTTCGGTATGTGGCAGCTACAAAGTCCTTCATGGAAAAATGATTGTCAATAATGACTCCAAGTACCTTTATGCTGTTTTCAAAGTTAATGTATGACCATTAGCTCTGGTAGTACTTTTAGTACTTTTAAATATCATAGTGTATTGTGAAAGAATTGCTATTTTCTGAAACCGAGACTAAAACAACTTTCCAGCATTTGTTTCCATAATGTTTATTCTCTTTGTGGCAATATGTAGGCTCAATAAAACGTGGACTGCTGGTCGCAGGCACATTTTGGTTTGTGAACGATAGAAATACTGCAGGCACAACTACTAAGTTTGCACAAATTTCTGCATTTGGAGTGACAGATTTTTCTGAATTAGTAGGCTAACTGTTATGAAATGTCTTTTAATAGGACATTTGGTTGTACAACCCTGGCAGTGTGTAAAATAGGGATTTAACTGTCTATGTGAACAGGAAGCATTTCAATGTCGAAACCTAAATTGCAATTTTTGTATTTTCAACATTTCAACATTATTACCTCTCTAGCATGTTCGACTGCCTTTTCAGCCTCCCATCCAAAGGCATGGGTTCTAGAGTGTGGATTTCCATACATGTCCATCATGAATGGCATCATGGCATCAAGAACGCGTGGATCCTGAAAAAAGAGAAAATGGAGTTGATATCACAACAGCCAATCGAAATACAACATATCTATATCCATACTACATTCAACACATGCAGAGTCTGATAAAATATTTTTGCTTCCGGAATTTAAATAATTGCTTCCAAAATTTACCGAGTGATTACAACGAGTCAACTTTTTCACAGCTATTTATTTAGGGATCATTCTCATAAAAATTAATGATAAAACTGTATCTTTTTACATATCTTCAATAGAAAAGAAAGCACATTAGTTTTCTTCTGATTATAAAAACTCAAATGCAATTATTTCCTAACCTTCCTTCTGAATTTGGGCTAGCCTTCAGGGACTCTCAGTACCGGAGCCCCCCATTTTATCAAACCGTGAACACATGTGACTGTACTGAATCAATATATGGTTTTAACCTCGTTTATATTAGAGCCTTGTATAAGTGAAGTATAAAATAGACTGACACAAAGGATTATTAACCAGTCTCTACTTACAGTTAATATTATTAAGTGTTTATTAAAGAATACATTGAATCGATCTATGTCTTGTTCATTGGCTATACTACATTAATTATCATGCCTAAGAATCATAAATCACATCGGGGTCACCATTTGTAAGTGCTTGTACATCAAGCACTTACATGACCAATAACAATGCACTCACCATGGGCGTTGTAGCCTGTGAATCCAAATATAATGGCATCGGTGATTCATTGTGGGATTTTAGTAATGTATGAGCACATCCTAAAAAATACCAGCAAAAAAGGTGAAACATTATAAAAAAAGGTTATGTCAGCAATCTATTTACTAATCATTCTGGTAAAAATTGAACCCTTTATTACTTAATGTCTGTTTTCCTGTTAACTTGGCTATGTATGCAACATGTATCAGTCCTTTGAAAAAAAGTTATGTATAACTTAAAAGGTTTCTGAATAAATGATGATGATGATGATGATGATGATGATGATGATGATGATGATGATGATGAATATCAATCGTAGGCCTAAATGTTGTGGCGGAGAAACTGTAAAGATCTTGGAGAACAAATTTTCTTGTTTGGTTATTTGGCTAAAACATATTTGTGTACATATATATGCCTATTAGCAATGGGTTACCAGCATAGACTTACATAGACTGCTGACGAAAATACGCAACATGGGGAACAAAGATGGCTGACGCAAAGGACTTATTTTAGCGCTCTCCTCATTGACATTTTCAAAATTATTTGATCTATAAACTCTTTTGTAATCAAAACTTTATACAATGTGTTCTCACTGTCATAGAAAGATGGTTTGAATAGGATTTTCCTGCCAGCGAAGTGAGATTTGTTTATAGGATCACAATTATTTTCAAACATTTATGAACAATTTGAAATCACACTGAGAGACAAAGAAATATAAAAAGTAAAAAAAAAATACAATTTACCTTCAGATACAATAAAAAAATAGATATTTTAACTCATGATTGATGCAGCTTGAAATTTGTAGGCCTAGTCATAAATAACTATTTTATCAAAAAAATCTGTTTCATTCAGAAACAAAAATTGCTCAAAACGTGGCCTGAAATTTCGCAGTTTTCAAGCCTCTGTTTCGGTCCTTTGCAAAAGCCATTATGGATGTCCATGGTTGCTATGTGTTTTCCGTGAAGTCTGGCTCAATGGAAACAGCAGTCGATGTAAGTCTATGGTTACCAGAGTTGCTGGGTGATCTACAGAGATTGATAATTATCTCATATCCATTTTACTGTAAACGCTAGTGGTTGACTTATTGGAGAAATGGTTTTCGATTTTTAAACGTTAAGTTAAATATCTAATTCTCATGGAGTAAATGTGTAGCTGTTTCTATGGTAATTGGGAAGGGGAAACCTTTGTTTTTGTAGCCTGTGCGGTCGCAAAAGATAGCTATGGAAAGATTTTATTTGTTTCGCTTCAAAAAGGATGTTGAGAAAGTGAAAAACATGGCTAAAAATCAGCGATTCTGATGATGCTATTTGCAAAACATATATTTAAAAAATGACGAACTGATAGATGAACAAACATTTTTTGAAACTTTCTGCTTTATATTTAAATATTTCATTATGTTGTACTAAAAATGTTTGTATTATAAGGAACTTGATTCAATCAATCTGATTGGTTTAGAGGTATGACACCAAATCATCACAGCAAAACTAAGTTCGAAAACACAATCAATCTTACAACTCGAACTTGACATCACAAATGAGAATTTCCGGTTGGATCAGGAGTTTTCAAGAACATTTTACAAGCAAGGAAGTCATGTAAGTGTTTATAGAAGCCTATGGCGCACCTGAGTCACTTCAGAAGAAAACCAAAGGCGAAAATCACCAACCGCAGCGGGTCATGATTTTCTGATGCCTTCTTGTTTTCTCCTCACCATATCAATAGCTCATACGAAACTGTGCGCCATTCCCTTCATTAGCATAAAATAAGTACAATAAGGTGTGCAGAAGCAGAGTACCTAACAAGTAGCCTAGACATTTATTTGCTGCAATCAAAGCTAAAATAACATCATAAAGGAATAAACTTGAAAAAAACTGAAAACTAAAATATTAAAAACTAAAGATAGGCCTACATTAAGTAAATGTGTGGCAAACTCTTTAATAAAGTAGCAATTAAGGTTCAAGTTGGCAATGGTCGAGGCAAAGATGTCAGAATTATCACAACTTTTTTAATAATTGCAGACATAATTGATTCCTTCACTTACTGATAATATTGTGCGGTTTGAACCATTTTGTAGTGGTGGCGGCACGATTCAGAGCCATGGTACATCAAATAATGATTAAATGGAATGTTTTCAGTTAATTGGACACTGAAATGATAACAAATTAATAATTTAAATATTAAAATCAGTCTCTCGAGAAAAAAAGTTACTTGTGATTTTGTATCCTGTTACGATGGAAATTTACGGAATAAAATGATGGTGATGACTCGTGACGCCTATTTTACTGATAAACGCTAAGCACATTTTAGTTTTCTGAGTGTGAAATCAGGGGCGGATCTAGGGGGGTGCAAAAGGAGCGCTTGCACCCCTTCATAATTTTCGAAATGACGTAAATACTATTTTAGTAGAAACCGAAAGAAAACTAAAGTTTTCATTTTAAGCGAAAATTCGAGATAGGAGATCTGTTTTGTTTTTGGTAATCCTTTTCTGAAAGATTCTAATCTTGTTTCATCCAAAGATGTGAATGTCTGACGAATCATTTTTATCAAACCTTTTGATTGGAGCGGTTTTGATCAAATGCACCCCATCATATGCAAATGAGTTCGTCTTAATACAAAAGAAGCCTTGAAACTCTGTCTACTGATTGGCGCGGCTTGGTAACTTCAAATGCACCCCATCATATGCAAATGAGCAAGCTGGATACAAAAGAAACAGGACTTTTCTGCCTCGTGATTGGCGCGGATAAGATCACTTGCACCCCCTCATATGCAAATGAGTTCGCTTCAAACTATACACGTGATTAAATTTTGCTTATTTCTGTATTCTGATTGGAGCGGTTTTGCAACATCAAATGCACCCCCTCATATGCAAATTAGCCTCATCCGGGACATGTCAAAATAATCTGAACCAGGAAAGAAACTGAAATCCAGATTAATCGGATTTTCTTGTCAGTACAACCACACTTTGGTGTTCTCAAACCATTCCAAATCGAGAAATCATCATGGCGGACTTTCAACTAACATTGGAGCAAGCTATTTTAGCACTTTCTGATGAGAATGAACAGGACCTGAAAGTTGTTTATGATGAAATTATGTGTGAAATGCGTTTTCTTTCTTCTGATGAACATTACGACTTGATAGATGATATAGGAATAGAAACGCAGAAATATATATAGCCTACCAAAGTCGTTAAAAAGCTGTGAAAGCAAGGATACGCCACATTTTGCTTTAAGGTATGAATTATGAAATGATATTTCATGGATAATTTACTTCATATTTTGTATTCCCTCGACCTTTTGTTCGACTGTTGGTTTGTTAAAACTTTCCTTGTGTTTATATATTTTGCTATGTAAGCCAGAACGCCACGTTTTGATTTAAGGTGTGAAATTCTACAAATATCTACTTTTAAATTTCATTTATGATTTACTTCATGTTTTGTATTCCCTCGACCTTTTCTTCGACTGTTGGGGCTTGTTTACACTTTCCTTGTGTTTATATATTTTGCTGTGTAAGCCAAACCGCCGCGTTTTGATTTAAGGTAGGCCTATGAATTATCAAATTAAATTTCATGGTTGATTTACTTCATGTTTTGTATTCCCTCGACCTTTTCTTCGACTGTTGGCTTGTTTACACTTTCCTTGTGTTTATAATTTTATAGATATCGTTGTGTAAGTTGGAATTTAGAACTTCTGATCTAATTATTATTTCAGGGTATAATACTGTGCTTGTGTTTTATTCAATCCTACAATAGTTTCATTAATTTCTTGTTGGTTTGTCTAACAGATCCGAAGCAAACGGCAACTGCCTTCACAGTTCAGCATCTTTGGTTCTTTACAGGTGACAATGCTCTAGTTAAAATTCTGAGGAAACCGATCTTGGCATCATATTTTTTGTGTTACATGGTGGCTCAGTAGCTATTTTCAGATGTTAAAACTGTGTAAAAGAATTCATCAAAGCCTACTCAGTTTCTAATTACAACAATCTAAAACAATGATTTTATACATAAATCTATAATATCAGATTATATTATGTAAACTTTTATGATTGAGTAAATTACATGCATGGATTATACCTAATATGCTTTTCATACTGTATAACCAAGGCTGTCTATGATATTATCTTCTGACAATCTATTAACCATAGTGCCAAGCAACCTTGAGTCCTGTGGTCTATGGAGGTAAAGATTTTCCTGTTCCTGCCCCCATCTTATGGAAAAACTGGACTGGAATATTGGGAGACCTGCACATTGAATGAATTTGAAATCAAACTAACACAACTATTTTTGTATAGTTTATGGTAATTAGCAACTTAAAATTAAAATTAAAATGAGCAACTTAATCGTTAGTATATTTTTTCAAGGTTTCACACCTATGCTAATATGATCTCTTAGTACTATTATTATAATTATTGCACTGCTGTAAATATTACATTTAATTATTGTGAAGCGCTTAGATAAATGCCTATATAGTCATTATATAACATTATATTATTATTAGTATTATATATTTTGAGTCAATTCAATTGCTTATTGGTGGGTATCAAATCTGAATATATTGTCATTTGAAAATTGATTTTGAGACCAAGAAACTGGGTTTATAGGCGGTCTAAGAGCTTTAAATTTTCAAAAATTTTCCGGGGGGGCATGCCCCAGGACCCCCCTAGATAGGCGGGGCTTCGCCCCGCCACGGGGGCTGCGCCCCTAAACAATAAATTCTTGCACCCCATAGGATTTTTCCTGCATCCGCCCCTGTGTGAAATTATTGCGCTTTTTAACGTCATTTTGACCCGATCGCGCGATCGCGGTAAAAGTTGTCTCAAAATCTTACCCGATTCATAGAATGAATTTCACAGAGATTCACAGACTTGGCCTTGGGCCCTTGGCCGTAAACTGCTTTTTAAATTGATTATTGATCAGCTCCACATTAAAATTTGGCTGAACAAAGAAACTGAAAAGTAGCCTAGTTATGGAAATGCCATGAATACTTCTATGTGAATTCAATCAAGTTGCAAGGAGAATCCTGTCGTTTTAGATCTGTGGCGCTCGGTCTACTACTCTCTAGCGCAAGATTGCTTGAGGAGTGAAATCATCATGTTATGATGTTACTAAGTAAAAAACAATTGGATATATGATATGATAGGTGTAGATACCATATCGGTAAATCTTTATAGTATTTAGCGCTCATAAATGTGTGTGATAGCACAATAAGCGTAATTATTGCTTTACCTTCTTTATAAACCAACATAAAATATAAACTCCGAATGAATAAGTTGCGTCAGTTCATCAGTCAGCCATAGACCTATATTTTGAGTGCATATCGTTGCGAAGAAACTCGTTGCGAAGAAACTCATAGCGAAGAAACTCATTGCGAAGAAACTCATTGCGAAGAAAATTGAGCTCTCGTCGTTGCGAAGAAACTCATTGCGAAGAAACTCATTGCGAAGAAACTCATTGCGAAGAATTTTCTTCGCAATGATTTTCTTCGCAACGACTGTTCTTCGCAACGAGTTTCTTCGCAACGACCTGTCCCCTATATTTTGATGAAGACGTGCTTTCTTTAGACAGCCTCCACCTGTTGTATAATTTCGAGCCCTTCTCTGGCCATAATTATCTTTCAGACAAGCCCTCTTAATATAAAATCATGAAAGCGATTGATATTTTGTAGAAATCATGAGAAAAAAATACCAGATGAATACACATAGGGATTTTCGGTCAATTATTTCCAAGATAATTCTCTCGTACCCTCAAGTTATCCAAGGTTAAAAAAATAAATACTTGACATTGCGCAACGTTTAATACAAATTCCAATCCCCGCTTCATACATGAGGCTATAGTTTCACGATTGGTCATAAATCATAAATCATCGGATAAATCATCGGATAAATCATGATGGCGGCCAAAATATCAAACAGTTTTATCCGAATACAGATTGGTAACTACATCAGAAGAGAGTTTTCTTCGGCTGTAACAAAGCAGAGATCAGGCAAAGTTTCAGTCAATGGTGTTAACCTTCATTTTGATGATCATGGCGAAGAATCAGCCCATCCTGTGCTATGCGTGCCAGGTGCCTTGGGATCAACTATGTCTGATTTCAAACCCCAATTTGAAGGCCTTCGTCATAAATGTCGTGTAATATCGTTTGATCTAAGAGGATACGGTAAATCTATCCCACCTAAGCGAGACTTTCCTTTGGACTATTTTCAACGTGATGCGAATGATCTTGTCGCTGCTATGAAGACAATGGGTCAGTATTTTAGGCCTACTTTAATATCAAGTTCTCATTTCTTTTTTCACTTTCGATTTAAGACCTAAGGCCGGGGCCATGGGGAGCTGACCCAACTTGGCGCCAGCCCCCTCCTCATTCTTGAAATTTGGTATTTTTATGGTATCAAAATTTAGATCACAATCAATAATTGTTCTCACACAGTAGTTTTTCCTGGGATCGCTAATTGCACATATTCAAGCTGTGTTCACGCATTTCGAGCATCTATAAACTGGGCAAACAGTGGTAGCGCGTGCTTGTAGTCTACAGTGTTTGCTGAAAAATATGCTGGAATCGCAGTAAAATGTGAAAACTATGCAGTTTTTTTAAACTGACGGTGTTTTCAAAGGTGCGCAGTTTAAAAACACTGTGCTATTGTTTAGAATACCGTTTAACATGTCAATCAAAAACTGGGGTAGACAATAGAAATCGCCTGGGACGATGTGAAGCTCATGCGAATAAAAACGCCATCCGCATATTGTGATACCACCAATATTTGCATATAAGAGTTCTTTGTTTTGCCTTTCACATTAGCACCTCAATCATCATGTCGTAATAGATTAAGTGTAAACTCTGCAGCTCTTTTTCCACAAATTTTGATCATATATATATATTTCGTTTATGGTGATGACTTCCAAGTCAAGTTTAATAAGTTTATGTTATTATTTTAATAACGATATATTATTGTTATAAGTTTATGTTAATACTTGACGTTATTGTTTATTATGTTGTTATTATGTTATATTAATTATTTACTAAAGTATCTACAACACACATCATTGTAGATAGGCGTACTGTATTTAAATAGACTGATTATGAATGGCATATTATTTTTCATCAGGAATTGAGAAATATAGCGTGCTAGGTTGGAGTGATGGTGGAATGGCTTCAATCATATTAGCAGCTGAGAATCCTACAAAAGTTCAGAATATGTTTGTTTGGGGGTCAAATTGCTATCTAACGAAGGAGGATGTTACAAGCTTAGAAAATACTAGAGACACAGCCAATTGGAGTGATCGCATGAGGAACCCTTTGGAAGGTAAATATAATATTTTAAGGAGACAGATACCGCTTACAGTCAAACCTGTTGAAACAGTCACCTCTATACAGCGACCACCTGTCTATAGTGGTCATTCTGGCAATATCTAAAATAGTATTTTCTATTGAATCAAACCTGTATATAAAAGCCACCTGTCTATAGTGGTCAATTTATCTACCTCATAGATGGCTGTTATATACAGGTTCACTGTAGGAGGGTCACCAGTCATAACTAATGCTAGTCTGCGTTACAGACCGCGATTCATTCACAAAAGAATAGAGTCTGTGTGATTTGCACGATTCTCTGTCTAGCCACTTTACAAAAACGTAGAGCGGAAGTTTTTGATCGATGCATGGTAAATCTATTGTTCTTAGATAATAAATTCATCACAGTCTGTTCGATCAATTAATTGTCATAGCTACGAAGCCTAAAATAGAACTTATTGCAATCATGTCAACTGAAGTAAACAAAGTAATGTGAGAATCCCGGTGAGAATCACCTTAATCTTGCATAATTATGTGACATCAATCTTATTCTGATACGAGGCCCGGACAGAGAAACAGAGCAATTCACACAGACCCTATTCTTTTGTGAATGAATCGTGGTCTGTAATGCAGGCTAAACTAATGCTTGAACTGATTCAGTGTTATTGTTTGAATTATTTCAGAGGTTTACGGCAAAGATGAATTACAAAGAATATGGAGTCTTTATATTGACTCCTATTCTAATTTCCTTAAGATGGAAAACGGTGATATATGCTGTACATATTTACAAAATATTAAATGCCCTGTTTTGGTTTTACATGGTGAGAAAGACCCTCTCGTACCTAGATTACATGCTGATTATATTGTAAACAACACTCAGAATGCAAAGTTAATTTCATTTAAAGATGGCAAACATAACATTCATTTACGTTATGCAGATGAATTTAATAAGATTATATTACGCACTCTCTTTGAATAAATTGGATTAAATCCATGGGCTTCCAATTGAAATCATTTGTTAAAAACAGTTTTGAAACAATTATATAATTTATGATTATCAGCAGTGTCCTCGCATGCATTCTTTGCTTTGAAATTACAAAATGTCACCTTATAAATGAAATATATATTGTTACATAACACTGAATGAGGATTGTGAATTTAGGCGTACATATTTGATCAACTGCCATCTGAACGCTTTCGTTTCCTTGACATCTCAATTGATTTTGATGTCTTTAACTGACCTCGTTGTCCTAGCAACCATTTCTGAAACTGCTGGTTGCTCTCTTGACCTTTTGAAAAAAGTTTTTTCTCTAAATTATCTAATTGATCGGTCATTGCCGGTCTTTCGTCTGCATTGGCATTTTGAGAGGCATCGAACAAACGTCGGAATCTCTGAAGAAATACCTAGATTATGAAATAAATCACAAAAATCTTAATACAAAATCAGAAATATAATGAGTGCTACGTTCAGTGGTATTGAATCAGTCCTTCCTTTGAAAAAAAAAACTATGTAAACTTGAATGTTCTGATTTAAAATGATGGTCGTGATATATGCCTATACTGGATTGAGTATCTTTGACTTTTATTAGTCATAAAATTATTTTGTAAAACTCTGACTCATATGGAGTCATATTGACTACCAATCATTTAGTTGGTGTCGTTGGAGAGGGTGTTCTACCCACCCCTCACCCCTGACCTCATGTGACATACCTGTAATAAACTTCGCGCAATTCCTTCTGAATCTGAATGATCAAAATACAAAAGTTTTATACCAAATTCATAAAAATACGGACCAAATTTATGCAAATCGAGTACTTCAGCATCAGCCTTGAAGATTTGTCTGTAGTTTTCTCCATAGCAACGTGGTATTTCGATGGAAACAAGCTGCCTTCTTGATGTGTTCAACTCTTTCGCTAACCAATGTGGCAAGTCAAGCTTTGTACCAGCTTGGATATGATCATCAGCATTGTTTGCATCCAGAAAACCAAGACGGTAAAAAGGAGATTCAAATTTTGCAGGAATCTTTTCTTGAGAGGCTAATATATCATCTAAATCGAAATACTTCTGGCCTTGCGGAATTGGCTTCAAACTCTGTTCGTCGTGATAGTCCATGATTCGAATGTTGTGATTTGTGTTTCGCGCCTTTTTGTCCTATTTTGCAAATAGAATAGAAATGAGACTATTTCCCTTGGTGCACTGCGAACGGCGATGGGGTGCGTCAATCAAATAAAAGCCAAGAGAAGAAAAACATTATTGCAGAAAGTTGAGTTTTGAGCAAGAATTTCAGTGAAATGGCGGCCACACTGAAGCCGTATTTAAGTGCTGTAAGATCAACGTTAACTGCGACAATGTGTTTAGAAAATTTTGCATCTCAAAATGTTGAAAGACATAATAAGCCAGAAGTTGAGGTTCGCAGCAACAAAGAATTGTTGTTGACGCCACTTTGCATCAGCCGTAATGAAAGAGAAAAGGTTTTAATTGAAGGATCGATTAATTCAATGAGAGTAAGCATTGCTGTGAAGCAAGCAGATGAAATTGAAAAGATTTTGTGTCATAAGTTTATGAGATTTATGATGCTAAGAGCCGAGAACTTTTTTATTTTGAGAAGAAAGCCAGTCGAAGGCTACGATATCAGTTTCCTTGTTACTAATTTCCACACTGAACAAATGTTCAAACATAAACTGGTGGATTTTATTATTCAATTTATGGAAGAGATTGATAAAGAAATAAGCGAAATGAAACTATCATTAAACGCAAGAGCAAGAATTGCAGCCGAGGAGTTCCTAAAGAGATTTTGATGAGATATTTCCTCGATTGACTTTGATCAGAATAATGAACTTCAAACACAAACTATCCTTTTTATCTATCCATCTATAATGCTTACAATTATAAATGAATTCAACCATCAGAGGAAAGTTTGTTTTGTTCATTATTATATATTTTGTTGTTGTTAGTTTTTTATTAATTGATTTTGGGTGACTGATTTGGAATATGAATTATAATGAGTCTTATTTTGGATGACTTGATTTGTTGTTGTTGTTCTATCTGTTCGCAGTATCAATCAGTCACCCACTAAATATGGCAGCCATGCATGTACAGAGGGATCTCGATGGATCGCATACCATTTGATTCACGCAAGATGGAAAGGCCGTTGTAATCAAACGTCTACAGACATGCTTTCTTTCTAGAGGACATCCAATGTCCTTTGTCATAGAAATACTGTTGACGCTGGTGTCCTGATATTAGTCATATGTTTTTCACCGATCAGGAAAGAGATATTGATGATGACGTCATACTTTGAAAATAGAAAAATGACACAAGGAAAGAATGGTACGCGATTCATCGCAACCCATGTACAGAGTACCTCAAATTGATTAAGGACATAAAATTGACCGACGGCCTTTGCATTCGGTCTCAAAATGATACGACTCACAACACTACTTATTGCTTGAGAAATGGCATTCACTTTTCAACTTTGAGCTTGCAAGGCGCGATTTTATGCTTTCAAGTATGAAGTGGAAGGGTGGTGTACTCTAGGATATTAAAATTTATCCAAAGTGCGCAGTAAGGCTCTACGATTATCATTTGGGACAGAGATTTATTTGGTGAATAGATATGAATTAAGCATCTGATATGACCCAGCCTGCCTGTTTTGAAGACACAGTGCATTTTTAAAAGAGTAAGGTCTGTGTATTATACGCTTTTGTCCGGATACACTGTAGGTAGACTTCGGTACAAGATGGCTCAAAATTATGTTATGACATCGCAAAATGCTTATGCAAATGCTTAATGCATCTGTGTATGTGTCCTGTCTCCTGCTACTTTCTCAGTCCGTTTTCAAGCAAGGTATTCGAGGTATGCTGTATGCTATATCATATCTTTCGGTGTTGTTTTGACAGGCTTAGATTTTCTTATTGCGGTTCCATATAATAAAAGAAAATTTGTGATGTTATGTGTCAGAATCAACAATCATGGAAAAATCCAATTGTACAGTTTGATGGAAAGAAGTTAGAAGATATTGAATTTAAACATATTTTAATAAATAAAGTGAGATATAGAGTAGTTCAAAATGAAAACAAATTGAAGATTTGAAAATAAATTGAAATTCTAATAAGGTAATCAATTAAAACGAAATCCAAATTTTATTGAAATGTTTTATTCTGACACAAACCGTCACATCTATACTTTTTATAAAGTTTTCATTTTATGGCTTTCATTTTTAATATAAAATTTCACTAAGTGGCGAATTTCAGGAACACATCAGCTTTTTTGAAGACATTTATTGTTGTTTGCCTCTGTTACTTGAACATTTTGTGTACCTTTTTATTATTAGTTTAACGTCATTCTTATTCAAGTATATATATTCTGTTATTTACTGATCGGAAAATAATCAGCATCGACAAGTCAACCAATATGTCAATCTGTGTACCGATTCTTTTGATTTCAGGCAATGGAATTCAAAACAAAATTTTATTTTTCAAAAATTAATTAATTAATGTTTTGATTTGTTATTTCAAAAGTTGATACCGCTCTGTACAATGTACAGTCACCCTGTTTTGTTTACATTGTTTGTAGTTGAGGGTCCTTTTCTACATAATTACCTATTTAGGGCTACTGCTATCACAATCTTCAACACAATCAACTTATCGTGAACTACAAAATAGAGTCACTTCATACCGAAACTATGAAATGAACCGTCAATAATATTTCAAAACTTAAATAAAGGATCCGTGGTTTGCATCATCATGCATATCAGAGATGTACGGACTCCCAATTCCGGAAAAAAAGTTCTGACAGAAGTGTTTGACTTCGAGTCCGACTTTGAAAATGTAAGAAAAATAGACTCTGGCTCCAGAATATTTCACATAATACTCCTGTGAAAAGCCCAAAAATAGATTAATTTATCAACCCGCACTTGCTTCAAGAAAATACCATTTAAGACTCCGGTTCTGATTCCGGCTCCTGTTAAAATGTGGATACTCCTGCCGGAGTCGGAGTTTGACTCTGGCTCCTGTACACCTCTACGCCTCTGATGTATAGTATTAATTATTGCCATTGAAAATCATCAAAGGCCTGATTCAAACGAGGATCAAAAATAATACAACAGGCTTCTACGCAATTCCACGAAATCTAGCCAAGGATTCTCATTTTGGACGTAGTAGTAGTATAGACAGTCACATTATAGGAATGTGCCGTCCCTCTTACGCCTTACATATTTGCTACATAAAGAACGCCACAAAACACGGTCAGACATAGCTGACAAAGAAACTTTTAAATAACACAATTCACGATACAAAACATTATGAAAAGATACTACTCTACCATAGCCCCGTCGAAGCATCTCCTTCGGTTGCCAATGAAGGATGTCATGCAGCGGTTGAGGGGCATACGTCTTTGATCTTTCGATGTGACCTAAAAAAGACATCTGACGTTGGTGAGCAATAGCAGAGGCAGAAGGGGAAAATTTTGGACGTAACACAGGAATGAATGATTGGTGTAGTTAATTGATGATTGTGAGTAATCAAACTCATTTTATTATTCTGTGGCGCGTGTTTGTTATAATGTTGAATGATATTTTGATTGAAAGGGAATTGATGTACAGGTGTCACTTTTGTTACAACCAACCAATCGCGTGGCGTCTTTCTGGTTCGTTCCAGACATGATAACATGCAGATGTAACACAAATGCCGAAGGTAAAATTATTATCGTTGGCGCTGTTAGAATATTTCAACGTGTTACAGCCTCAGCGAAGACAATGACGAGGGTTGTACCTGATCAGAAATTAAAGTTTGAAAACGACGAATTCTTTCGCAAACTCAGTAGAGAATCCGAGGTAAAGTTGTTGATTTCGCTTTGATACATATTTGTCATTTCAAAGACGATGAATTATGATGACGATCATTCTCGACTTTAAAACAGAAGTGTATAATTCTCTCGGCAAACAATAATACGCCGACTGAGGCAGAGGTCAACTTTTTGTGCAGGAAAAGTGGATAAATTTATTGCATATTTAATTTATTAGGTTCGCTACACCGGTTACAGAGATCGTGCGCACGAGGAGAGGATCGTAAGGTTTCAAGCAGAATGCAGAGAGGGGAGATGTCAAGTGGTAAGGATATAGCAAGACTAATCGTCTTGATGTTTACATATGAGCAATGTACGTAGTTATAATGATGTGCTGTCTTTCTGCTGTATCAGGCCTTTGCTGCTTCTGGTACCAACCTTCTTTTAGCCCTGGGACCACCTAGAGAAAAAAGGAACGGGGAACAGCCATCAAAAGAATTCCTTGATTACGACCGGGATCCCAACAAGGCAAGAAGCTAAACACGTAGAAAGATTTTTAATTATCTGATCTTTGTTTGATTATAATACGGTAATCAATTATTTGTAGGTTCACATGAAGAGTAGGTTAATTTTGAATGGCGTCTCTGTCATTAGTCGTGTTTGGCTAGACACACAAAGACTGGACGGAGCAGGATATCTTGAATTTGATGAAAGTTCTGCCAAGGTAAATTTAAAATGCATTATTCTAACTCGTAGTATTTAAAACTACTAAATATTTGATGATGTGATTTGTTGTGTTTTGTTGAAGGTGGAAGACAAGATTCTGAGAGACACATTAGAGCAATCTAGGTTACGATTACAAGATTTCGAAGAAAGGCAACGCCGAATCAAGCACGATGTTATGGACGGTTCAGATGGTGTCCGTCGATGATCCAGATGCCTATAATTTATTTTTTACAATTTAATTCCATATTATCCAATTCGTTATAAAAACACCACATCGAAATGTAAAACAAGTATTCAATGTATCGTTCGATGTGAATTAAAAGTGTACAAATATTTCATATGATCTCATAAAAACTGCTTTATTATTTTGTCTGTTTTCATTTTCTTTTGTGAGAAGATAGCTTTGTATTTTTTCTTTGTAACTTTTTAACCCACAAGATTCACAATTAATTGCTACAGAAAAGAATACACAACAGCAAAGCAACTAAATGGATTGATATCGAGGCTTTACTTTACGAGGATCTTTTAGCCTCTTCCTGAAGCATTTCCCGCCAAAGATTACTAAATGTGGATAACAATTATTTTCGGCAAGGAAAAGCTAGCTATTACGTTTTGATTTGCATAGTTTTCTTCTATATAATTATCAGCCATGCCGTCTCCACGGACACCAAGGACCCAACGAAAGAGATCAAGAGCAAGCACAGATGGTAACTAGTTAGTGGCATTGTCTATGTTGATCGGCAGTCGTGTTTTCATGTATTCTTATTCGTTCTGTCTTTCGTTCTTAGCTGCATCTAGTTCTCCCAGACACAACCGTTCCTCGTCTCCAAGTGGTGCACATGAAACTCCACCAGCTCAAAGACGAAGAACTAGTAGCCAATCTGCTGTGTCTCCACAAATATCTGCGCTTTCTTCTCCTTTGGCTCACGATGCATTTGATCAAATAACTTCGCCTGCAAATCAAGCAGCGTCCAGTCGTCTTGGAATTCAAACTAGTGAGATTGATTTGAGTTCACCTCTTAATTATGGGACACCTTCATCGAGAAGTGGGCGCACTCCAAGCGGAGGAGCTCCGTATCTTTTCTTTTTTTCCCGATCTTGAAGGAGAGTAGGCCTACTGTGTCAATGCCCTCTGTATTCCAATGCAAATCGACTGGAGGGCTCCGTTATCAATGATATTTCTTTGTGAGATCATTTACATTCCAAATAGAGACCAATGATATTGTGTCTGATGGATGGATTAATATCACTGTCACATGTATCACACGTAACCTGTAATCCAATCTGAGATGCAACAACAACCTATCCCTCCTTTTTAATTTCTGTTTAATGTCTCAAAAGTTATTGAAGATACGCCAGAAACAGGGCAATGCAATATATAGATCATGTTGCTGGCAAAGTTATCGGCCAGACTGTAGAATTTCCTGTTTATGGCTAAGATGCTCTTTCAGTTTTCTATACGTTTTCAACTAAATCCAGCTGCAGAATGATGAGAAAAGAAATTAAAACCGGTGCATTCAGCCGCACTAACATTTGATTTAAAAATTGCTTACCTGCACAAATGATAGTCTGTGCTGCGTATTGTATTATCCAAGAATTGGCGCTATATAAATGTTTCATTATGACAGTAACATGTTACAATATGAACTTGACATAATATGTTATAGACACGGTACTCCTATTAGACTACGTACTGACATTAGAAGTGAGCGTCGATTGCGTCAAGTCAACATGAATGATGCCACTGGAGTAAGTAGGAAATCAAAATTATATTTAAAATATCTATTCATCATCATTTATTCAGGAACAGGTTTCCTGATGCGACGCATAAAATCAGTTGTTACTTCATATTCTTGTTATTGACTTTATTAATATCAAAGTACTGCATATTCATTACATTCAAAGCTGTTATAACGGTCACCTCTATACAGCGGCCACCTGTCTATAGTGGTCAATTTATCTACCTCTCTTAGCTGGCCGTTATATACAGGTTTCACTGTATTCTATGACTTTTGATTGTAGACATCTGAAATGACCGATCAAGTGGCCAGCAGCGAAGCTGAGCCTCGACTTGTCATTTGGGGAACAGACGTTGTTGTAAGCGAGACGAAGGACCGCTTCCGTAATTTCATATTAGAGTTTACACTGATGGACGCAGAAATCGGACTACTTGATGAGTATGATATTGACAGGCCGTTGTACATGCAGAAGCTAGAAGAGGTGGGTTTCATGCGATATATTGATGCTGTCTTGCATTGATGCTACTTCATTGACTAATGATCCAAGTATGTTCCAGGTGTCAATAACAGAAAAGCCCTTCTTGATAATCAATTGTCAGCATCTTAAAACGTTCAACAGTGAATTATATCGTCAATTAATTTGCTACCCGCAAGAGGTCCTACCAACATTTGATATGGCTACTAACGATATATTCTTTGAACATTTTCCACAATCAACCCTTGAACATCAGATTCAGGTGAGCTTTCAATGGAATAAATTTCACTTCAAACATGATTGTATGACTCACTCACAATGCCTGTATTGTTTTGTAGGTGAGGGCTTCTAGTGTTGAGAAGACAAAGAACATGCGTTCTCTGAATCCAGAAGGTCAGATATTTCTACTTTTTGATTGTACTCTTATCATCAAATATAACACAGGTCCGAGATCTTTATGCAAAAATAATACAAAATTAACACAATCCTGTAGGGTGAATGTTTTGTTACACTTTTTGAGAGTGTCTCATTAAATACGTTACGTGCATTATCATCCATAAATATCAAGTGCCTGTGTTATATTTGATTTATAAAATAATTATTAGCAGCAGACAAGTACATGTTTCTGGCCATTAGCTTTCATCAGTACTGCTCAGTGAGCAAACAAGGGACTGGCTTCGGTATATACCTAAGTCAAGAAGATGAGTTATCAACGTGGTGAAAAAACTCATCATATGGAAAAACATCTGTGCCATACCAGAGTGCTCAAACTACCGAAGTAGTGGGCAATGCATAATGCATATAGTATAGACATATCCCGAGTCGATAGTGCTTAATAATTATTATATATCTGGTTTACTTTTCTAAAGGTATTTTTCTTTAGGATAATATTTTGTATGATTTGTTTGAACGTTTCAAATGTTTCTTTGTTTATCAGAGATTTCCATATACTAGTCAAAGATTAGATGGAATGCTTTGAGTTTTCTAACGTAGTAACATACCCATTTTATTTTGCCATACTTTGAACAAAAATATATAAAGTGTTCAATCAACCAATCACGGTTGGGTAATTGGTTTAATTATTTCCGTAATTTCTAAAATTTCAGATATTGATCAGTTGATTACAATATCAGGAATGGTTATACGGACATCAAACATTATTCCTGAAATGAGAGAAGGTATGTGAATGAACTGTCATTTAGAATTACTGTCGATTATTATGTTGAGTGAGAAGATTTGATTGTTTTTATCATTATGACTAATCGTCATCAAACATCATGAAATTTCGTTTATAGTCTCGCCCTTACCTTAGTGCATTAGTGCTTTGTATTGGCATAAGTGAATATTTGTATTTGTGATTATTAATATAATATTACCAAAATAGACAACTTTCTCTATAGTGCTAATTTTTATTGTTTTAAAATCCCTGCAAAAAACAGTTCAGGTGTTTATGGACAATAAATGGCCCAATTTTCTCGGTTTTTTTCATGAACAGTTCATGAAAATTAGGCCATTTAACATTCATGAACAGTTCATGAAAATTGGGCCATTTAACATTCATGAACTGTTCATGAAAATTGGGCCATTTAACATTCATGAACAGTTCATGAAAGTTGGGCCATTTAACATTCATGAACTGTTCATGAAAGTTGGGCCATTTAACATTAATGAACAGTTCATGAAAGTTGGGCCATGTAAAATTCATGAACTGTTCATGAAAGTTGGGCCATTTAACATTCATGAACAGTTCATGAAAGTTGGGCCATTTAACATTCATGGACAGTTCATGAAAGTTGGGCCATTTAACATTCATGGACAGTTCATGAAAGTTGGGCCATTTAACATTCATGAACTGTTCATGAAAGTTGGGCCATTTAACATTCATGAACAACTCATGAAAGTTGGGCCATTTAACATTCATGAACAGTTCATGAAAGTTGGGCCATTTAACATTCATGAACTGTTCATGAAAGTTGGGCCATTTAATATTCATGAACTGTTTTCAGCAAGGCAATCACATACATCTTATGTTTGTTTTTGGACCTAATAGATATTATGTATTATAAATTGATTATTTTTCTGTGTATTTTAGCCTTTTTCAGATGCCACGTTTGTCATGCAACAGTTCGAGTTGAGATCGATAGAGGAAAAATCTCTGAGCCATCACTATGCAAACATTGTCAAACCAATCAGAGTTTATCATTGATCCACAACCGATCGTTTTTCTCTGATAAGCAAATGGTTAAATTACAAGAATCACCAGGTATAATTATTAACACTTATGATGCCGACGATTTTTCAATATCCTTTCACCACAGGCCGCCCTGTTTTTGCATGCGATCACAATATCAAGTAATCAACTTTCAAGTTCATTTATCTCAAGAAATATTCGTTTTTATATAACAAAGTTTTGGAAAAATTATTATTTCGAAACATGTATTTCATGTTGTGTGCTTTTTGTTTGAAATTTTATAATCAAAGACTGCGCAGTTTTCAAAAGAAAAACACAATGACGGAAATGTATCAAACGTTTTATGAAAAACAGTCTTGAATTCAAATTATTTTAACATCAATCAAACAAAATAAGTTTTAACATATCATACTTTATTTAAACTTTTGATTTATTTGGTCTCAAGAGCAATTTAGCCTTGAAACAAGATGAAAAAGAGAGCAACTATGTCTGTAGACCCACGCCCGTACGCCATGAATGTCGAAATTTTCATTTCTAAAAAAATTAATTTAAAATAGCAAGACTACATTTTATATCCAATAATGATTTAAGCCAACTCCCAATACAATTAATTAGAACAGGAATCGAATATAAACATATATAACATGCTTGATTTATATTAATTTGGACAAAACTTTCATTATAACGAATTTTATAAAATCCGAAAAAATTGCAAAACACAACACAAACTTCTCTGTCTCCAAATAAAATTCATTAACCAGAAAACCACATACAAAACAGAAATAATAATAGTTGATTACCATATAAATGTATTGCTTCAGTTTTATCGTGTTGTCGAAGTAATAATAGCTCATTTTATTGCCTTTCTTAGCGCCATGGCGATCGCGTGTCAACACTTCGCCATTTTGTTTTGCTTTCGAACTTTCAAAACTGATTTAAAATCGTAAGATCACGTTGGATTCAAGTGAAAGAAGATTCCCTGCTTAGCTGATATTCGATTGGTTTAATTGAACAAAGGTTTCTGCTTGAAGACTTCCTTTTTCATTGTTTTTAAGCTCTGTGGAAAGCCCACGTTGCTATCCCGAGTATACTCGGGTTCGGCCTGCTGACGGGGGTCAAGCTATCCCGAGTATACTCGGGTTCGGCACGACAAGTGTTAACATACTTACATTGAAATGTAAACTGTATTGCAGTTACAATTACAACCCGTGGGTATTTCGGTAAAGGGAGGGGATAGGTCAGCAGATGGAATTCCTTCTAAATTTTGACGTCAGACAATTACTAGAAATCATGGTAAGCATTGCATGCTCTATTGTTCAAATATTGCACCCACCAGCGATGACAGCAAGTTTTTCAGAGCAACCAGTGACAAAGCGACATGATTGCAACACAATCAGCCTTGCAGCTTCAGGGCAAGTGGCATACCACTTTTCTAGGACATGTCTGCCCTCCATAGCATTTAATTGCCCATTTAGCACCTATGCATGAATCAATAACTTCATTACATAGGATGTACTGATAACAAGATGCTGCGCTTGCAAGTAATGAAGTTTGTGAAATCAAGGCGTAAAATGGCAGATAAATTATTGATAAAATGTCTATATTGACCAAATAAGATACACCTTAATATTAGGACAGACGAAAATAAGGGAAGGCTAATTTAATAATGTCATTAAAAGCAGAACTTTTTTAAACAACTATTTGAAATGACTGGGAGGGGCACTTCCCTGTATGTCCACCACTGCCGTATTGTTCATTGAGATGTGATTAAAATGAGAATGTGATTATAGATATGTGAATATTATTTATTGTTTGTTGCAGATGATATGCCCGCTGGTCAAACCCCACACACTGTTATTGTTTATGCGCATAATGATCTAGTTGACACTGTTCAGCCAGGTGACAGGTAAGTTTTTTTGTTCATTAACCAGCAGAATGTTCACGCTGCTTGCCAAACCGAACAATCCCATTCATGCTATGCTGTGTTCCAATAGGGTAACAGTGACTGGTATCTACCGTGCTGTTCCGTTGCGTGTCAATCCAAGACAAAGAAATGTCAAATCAGTTTATAAAACCCATATAGACGTTGTCCACTTTCAAAAGACAGACAAACAGAAACTCCACAACAAGGATGGTGATAGTGAATTGACATTCACAGAAGATTGCGTCAATAAACTCAAAGAGTTATCTGCCCTGCCAGATATGTATAATCGTCTTTCAAAGGCATTAGGTACAGAATGCATATAAATAACATTACCAACAAGTATTTAAGTGATGACACCACTGACATAATGTTTCCTTTGTCTGGTTCTAGCACCAAGTATTTATGAAAATGAAGACATCAAAAAGGGTATTTTGCTTCAATTGTTTGGAGGAACAAACAAAGATTTTACTAATGCAGGGCGTGGTAGATTCAGGTACAAAGATAAAATGACGCAACTCATGTGACAAAATAGTTGGTATCACATACCCTAACAAAATTTGATTTCCTTTAGAGCTGACATCAATATTTTATTGTGTGGAGATCCAGGAACAAGCAAGTCACAATTGTTACAGGTAAATTCAATTATCAATAACCTGACAGAATGGAATATAACTACTATAGGATAATTTGAATTATTCGATTTATCAAATTAGTATGTTCATAATCTGGTACCAAGAGGACAGTACACATCTGGTAAAGGATCTTCAGCCGTTGGCCTCACAGCTTACATCACAAAAGACCCAGAAACAAGACAATTAGTTTTACAAACGTATGTATCCAGTCTTTGCCATGTAGCATACTTCTGTATGTCAAATAAAGTTTTCAAGCACAAACTCATAGAGAGTAGAAATTAGAGGTGTGTGTCGGATCGAATTTCCCAATCTCCCTAAATCCAAAACAAATCCAAACAGACCTATCAGACAAAACAACATCAATACGATCCAATATCTGAAACTCAATGTGATCCAGAACCCATTCGTATTGAGTTCACACACCTTTAATAGAGTTATTATATTCTGAAAACCTACTGATAAAGGCATATCTAATCTAATATGAATATATTTTTTCTCAATAGCGGCGCTTTAGTTCTGAGTGACAACGGGATTTGTTGTATTGATGAATTTGATAAAATGGCTGACGGCACTAGATCTGTTCTACATGAAGTCATGGTAAATACTAGATGTTTGTTATGATAATTACAACATTGCCAATTCAACAATACAGCGGTATACGTTGTATCTAGTTTGTGTAACCTGACCATATTTTGCAAAAGATATAGGGTCTTGGTTTCAAAATAAATAAATGGATAGATTAACTCAGTAAGTACCAGTTTCTGATGATGATTGCAAATTGATTATGATAGGAACAACAAACACTCTCCATTGCCAAGGCTGGCATCATCTGTCAACTGAACGCAAGAACGGCAGTCCTAGCAGCAGCCAACCCAGTCAAATCACAATGGGATGCCTCATTGACGACCGTTGAGAATATCCAACTGCCACATACACTCATGTCAAGGTTAGCATTGTGTCTATCTGTCATACTCTCTATCTTTGTGAAACCTTCGATGACATATAATTGATTGTGTATTTAAAACCAGGTTTGATCTCATCTTTCTGATGCTTGATCCACAAGACGAATTCTTTGATCGTCGCTTAGCAACTCATCTTGTCTCATTGTACCATTTAACTCAAAGAGAGGCTGAAGAAGAAGTCATGGTGAGTGAACTAACTATATAGTTACGTCACTGGTAACTGAAGGACATCCTATATCAAAAACGAAACACTAGATCACAGAGGATTGCAATTCAATCACCTGTTTCACTCGTCCCTAGGCTTGCTAGAACTTGAGGGTCCAATCACATGATAACTACCCGAACGAGTTTAAATACAATTTTATTGTGGTGTCACGACGCAGTGGGTATTGCGTCTGACCAGTGTGCACAACCAGGGATGTTTTTAATGATTTTCTGATCAAACCTCAACAAGAAAACTCATAAGAAAAAGTTGAAATGCCCCTAGGATTCCAGAAGGCTGAACCTTTTGTCGGACCCTGGTGCACGACATGTCAGTCGATCCTTAGTAGGGATAGTATTGATTTATTATCATTATTTGTGTTTCTAAATGTTTGTAATTTACTTGCCGTTCACATTACGCATGCATTGCTTCACATCAATACAAATAAATCAGTGACATAAAATGTCCTTGAGTTACCCGTGATCTAGCAAAGACTAACTGTAATCATTATTTTTCCAGTTCATCTTACAGTATGGCAATCACAACATTGTATTTTTGCAGGACTTGACACTTCTTAAAGATTACATCGCATATGCTAGAAATAACATCAATCCGAGATTAACAGAAGAAGCAGGCCAAAGCCTCATTCATGCATATGTTGGTATGTGTAACTGAATGTGTAAACCTAGACATCTACACCAAACATATTGTTTAACTAAACTCCTGGTTTCATTCATTCATTTAGAAATGAGAAAGGCTGGAAGCAGCAGAGGGGCAGTCACTGCATATCCAAGACAGCTGGAATCATTGATTCGTCTGTCAGAGGCACATGCTAAGATGAGGTACGGAACATTTGCAGTAAGCTAAAAAGTCTACAATGCAGCATTGTGCTAATGTATGCTTATCCTATATCTTGTTGCTTTAGGTTCTCTGATATTGTTGAATGTGTTGATGTTGAAGAGGCCAAGCGGTGAGTGAGGGTTACTTCAATTTATAAGTCATGTATCAAGTGTGTTTTTTTAACGCATCTGGTTTAAGAGATATTGCAATGGTATGTTGCTGCAGAGTAAGTAATCAACACATTGATAATTCCAAAGATTGTTTTCGAAGTACAAATAATCCTCACATGTTTAGCTTTTCACTTCATTACAAACATTTCAATTTTAAAAAGATATCTAAATGCACGGAAATTCCAAAACTGACAAGGAATGTCGTAGTCTAGCCCTCTAAACCTCTATAAAATGATTTGTCGCCAGAAAATATTACAGCCCTGGAAAGGCAATTAGCTTTCACACCCTCTTTTAATTCATCAAAACAAGCTCTATACTCTAACGTTTTACCAACTTGGAAATTCTCAAGTCTCAAACCAGATTGACAGTGTGATACAAAAGTTTACACAATGTCAGATCAAAAAATCAAAGTTTAAATGAATTTTGTTTATTCCCAATCTCATGATTATACAAGAACTTCCAAGAAAAGAAAGTTTGCTATCCAAAACTCTTACCGGTACATCAACAAAAAGGAAAATCATCTTCAAAATAATTCAAGTGTTATAATTTGTTCTGGCCTTCCTGGAAGCAGGTTCATAGACCCCACATCTCAAAAGCCTGCAGACTGATTGTTCATATATTATTGCTGTTTTGTTTGCATGCAATAATAAAGATGCGGTCTATCTACTTCACTACAATATATTTTGATTTGATGATACATAAAATAAATTCATAGCAGGGTTGTAGATAAGATTCCTAATACATGAATTACTAGTGAAAGATGTGATGATTGTGATTAGATGATAAATCAGTGTTTGTTATATTTGTACTAATGATTTAGGCTACATCGCGAGGCACTCAAGCAATCGGCCATGGATCCAAAGACAGGAATGATTGATGTAAACATCATCACAACCGGAATGAGTATTTCAGATCGCAAACGACGTGAAGAGATGGCTGAGTCATTGCGTGCCCTTATTAAAGAGAAAGGAAAAGTGCCTGTCATTGGATATCAGAAGACCCTGGAGGAACTAAGGGACAGATCAGACAAGGTAGTAAGAATATGCTTATTACAAATCCTTTTTCGATTAGTAGGACAACATATGCTCGACTCTTGGGCTACGTTTACACGAGAGAAAAAACCCGGGTTTCCAAAAGTCTTTCAAAAGTCCACTTTCGAACAGTCAGATAGGGTATCAAGGCTAGATTTATCTATTTTGTCTAAATAAAACGCTGTAACTCCATTATTTCTTATGTTTTTCGTTGAAATTGGATTTTTATACTTCTACAATTCTGTAGCTCCAGGTCGATACGTTTTGATATTTGTAAGCTTTTGTAAACAATACACTTTAAATACATGTTATTCACGATTTTATCTTGTAAAAACAGATTCATTGAATAGTTTTACTAAACCATAGTATTTTATCCTAAAACAGAGCTAAGTGGTTGCCAATATTTTTATGCCGTATCGTCGTGAAATGAATGTGAACTTTTGTAAAACCGGGTTTTCGATAAATCTCTGTTTAGACGACAGAAACACCTGGGTTTTGAAAAGTCTGGCTTGAGAATTTCCTATCTTTACTTTCAAAAGTCCTGATAGGGTCACTAAGCGGACTAACTTCCTCTCGGGTTTCCTGTTTATGCCTAGATGTGAGGGCGACCCAGACTAAATAAACTTAAAGGACATACAAAGAGAGCAGGGCATGTGCACCCAGTGTCTACTTGTAAAAAATGTCCTGTGTCTATGGTGAATATCTTGGCTTATAACCTACTGTTGATTTGTATATTTTCAGGGGATATCAAAGGAGCAGTTTGATGGGATTCTACGTCTTCTGTCAGACGATGATTTCCTTATTGTCACCGAGAAGAATATAAGACTTTTGTAAACACCATCAAATCAAAAATAATGTATAATTTAATGTATGCTTGTTTATTAATAGATTACTATTTACAGATTTGCTTTTTTGCTGCACTGTTACTTCCCAACAATCAATGTCTACTACCCTAAAGCCATTAATCAATTATATACACAAAGCATCAAAAACACAAATAAAACTATGTTGTTAACTATGTCTGCACCTTGTTGAGTGAATTCGTTTGTTGGCGTCCATTCTGTTGGTTTCTTCTTCTCTTCGCTTGGCAAGGGAAAGTAAAACACAATATAGATAAAGAGATTTCTGTATCTTGCTTGGTTTATTTATAAGTGATCACCAAACGTCCCCACAACAGATGCCAAACATTTTTGACTCGCATGACAGCTGGGATACGGGGTGAATTACAGACAACTGTGTGGAGCTGCTTGGTAATCAGTGAGAATAAGCAAGATACCTACCATGATAGATGGCATTGATCATCACATCAATCGTGAATGTGCTCAGATCATTTAACAGCGTTATTCATACCCTGAAAAACAAAAGACATCGTACAAACTCTGACATCAGAACATTTACTACTGCTAACTAACTTTCTATTTACAATATAGCAGTGTTTTAGTCCAGTTCGTTACTCACTACGCCGATAACTGGGCGCATTTCTCGCAGAATTCAACATAAATATTGTTTTTGGCAACGTGCAAGCAGATACCACCTGATGTCTTGGCTGTGTTTCCTGTAGCATTTTCGTCTGAAAAGATAACATCGTCCAATCCCTCCTTTATGACAGTAGTAGACTCAATTTTGTTTTTATTCTTGATGCCAGACAGCAATGACGAAGATGATAGATTCATTTTTAAACCAGAAACATTAGATACAGCTGCAATGATATCCCCCAGTGCAGATTCATTTTCTAATACTTTGGATAAATAACCAACTCGATCTTTCAACATTCCAGTCAATCGACGCAGTTTCTTATTCTGAGAAGACAGTTTATCGTTACGCTGTTTGACGTTTGATAGTTCGTTTTCTAGTCCAGCAACGTATTTTTTCTTACGTAAACGATTGAGACGCGCCAATTCAGCATTTTTGCGACTTTTACCATCGCTTGATTGCAAATCTTTATTCTCTTCTTCTTTAATATTATTACAATTGGCTGTATTTCGGAATTGATATTTAAGTTTATGATGTGGTTGAAGTATTATGCCATTATTGGTATTATTATCCTGGTTAATAGTGGTTGGATTGATTAAATAAGATTGACTTTCTGGCTCTGAAAACGTCTTACCTTGATCTATTTCTGAAAGAGAAGCAGCATAGTCATGATCTCTTGTTGTCTGTTGTCGACTTCCAGCTGAATTGCTTAAACTAGAAATAAAAGGTTCTGAGGTATTAGTGAAGTCTTTTGCTTCCAGCATATCGTGAAGGCTAAGCTCAAACGACGATGACCCACCAAACATTTCATCGTTGAAGTTTGAAAAATCTTGAAATTGGGGTGAAAGTTCTGATCCACAGCTATCAGAACTATGGCAAGGTGAAGGAAATAATGATAAAGGCAAACATCCGTCAGTAAGCATTGGATTGGCCATAACTGATAATTATGCCACTTAATTTCTCCGTTATTAAGCTGAAAATTGGAACAATCTTTGATGTATTAATTCTGAAAATAAAAATCACCCTGCAGCAAGTTCGGAAAGTAGAAAACGTTGGAAAAACGTCAGTTTTCGAAAAGCGTGCAATGCATTGTAGACCAACCAAAGAGAGTCCTGGGGTGAGTGTGTGTAATCATTGTAATCATCATTTTTTTATGTACACGAGACTAATGGCAGCAGCAACATGGCGGATAAATTGAGTAGGCTTTCACTTTATAAGCAGTTGTTACGAGGTGGACAAGGACTTAGCAACTATAATTTCAGGTAATACATATCCATATTACGTTTTATACACTCCCCTATTGCCATATTTGAAACAGTGATCATATTTTCATAGTATATGGCTATATGCTAGGACCAGTTGTCTATCTGTTTTATTTTAAACAGTTAATTGTTACATAGTAAAATGTAAATAGTTATTATAGCCTAGCCGAATAAATTTAAATTTACACCGTAGCGTAGAGAGAGATCATTTCAATGATATAGGCCTGATCATAATTATTCACATGGCACAGATTATATGTAATCCAAGGGTTTGTCCTGTTGATTTCTAGTAATGAGAAGGCTGCACCATTGTCCACATATGTTACGCCCAGATTGAAAATATTGCAATTTGTGCGCCTGAGATTCAATCAAGTTTAGTTAAATTCCTACGTAGAAAAGTCTGCTGCGCTCAGGCGCGCACAACAAGCTTTTCAGGCTTATGTTACGCCGGATATATCCGGCGTAGAACTGAGTTGATTTTACGCCAATTTGGTTTCTTTGGCGTGGAAAATTAATTTTCTATAGTTTTCAACTAAATTTGATCTTTTTGGCGTACTCTTGAAAGCTGACTTGATGGCGTGGCGTAATTTTGGCGTAAATATTTGGCGTTCCAAATTCAAGGATTCCACTATGGTGCATATAATGGCAATCTCGACGAGATCTCAGGGGCGGCAACTGATCAAATTTGATCAAATTTGACTTCAGGGGCGGCAAAATCCATCATTTCAGCAAAAAAATACAAAGAAATGACAAAACAAACACTTTGAACTGCTGATTTAAGATGAAAACTTCAGCTCCAGGGGCGGCAATCACGAGAAAAATTTTCATCTCTGGGGCGCACTTGCCATGCTTTGTAGACCGGTGCAGATTCAAATTACAATGAAACCTGTTATAATGGTCACCTCTATACAGCGGCCACCTGTCTATAATGGTCACTCTTGCAATGCCTAAAATAGTATTTTCTATTGAATCAAACCTGTATATAAAGGTCACTTGTCTATAGTGGTCAATTTATCTACCTCACATAGCTGGCCGTTATATACAGGTTTCACTGTATTAATATTTTTGAGGTCTTACACACTTACACATACAATAAAACCGTTTATACTCTACTGTCTTGTCTATCATGGTGGCAAATTTTATAATTACAATTATAATTCTAGCTTTCACTGATCCTGTTAATACCTATAACCACTGGATCAGAATCTTTAGCCAGTATATTTCTTATTCCTTATGCTGTTACAATTCCATATCCCGGTCTGCAAAGCTGCACCCCTGAGATAAAAAATTTTCTCGTGATTTATGCCGCTGAAGCTGCAACTTTTATCGAAAATTAGAAGTTAAAATTATTTCTGGTCAATTTCTTCATTTTTTTGCTAAAATGATGGATTTTAGCGCCCCTGAAGTAAAATTTGATCAGTTGCCGCCCCCGCCCCCAATATCTTGTTGTGTCGAGATTACCATTATTTGCAGACTGGTGCATATCTAAATATATTATCGGTGTTTTTTTATATTTATCATCATGCATTTTTAATAGCTTGAACTTTGTAATACGATTCATTGATCTCGGCTTCCATATTGCATATTTGCCTGAAGCACCCCAGTAGTACCATAGTGGAATCCTTGTATTTCGAACACCAGATATTTTACCAATTTAACTCCACACAAAAACACATTTTATGCCAAGCCAAAAATTAGTTGAAACCTATAGAAAAATCCCAGGATTTGACAATCTGTACGCAAAAATTTCGAAAAGTCAGCTATATTTTATGACGGATACTACTACGGTCAAATTTAGTCAGGACCAGTACTTGATTTTAACTTATAGACATTATGTCAATATGTGCATTTATAAAGCGCTGTGAATATTGACTGACAGACTGGTCATTTAGGTATGACACTATTCAACCGCCAGTCATGTGACATTGTCTTTTCAAAGATTTCTACCAGTCCATTTTTTCTTAAGAGTGAATTTAAAAAGGTAATCTAGTTTGGGGATGTCCCTACCACACTTTGACTTTTGAACCTTTGACCCATAAAAAAGAAAATACTCACATTGTCCATACTTTGTTCGAAAAGGCAACTTTAACACGTTTGTAATTGAATTCTGAGCCAAGATGACTTAATTTGATATGCCGCATTTTGACTAGTTGTAAGTAAACCTCTATCTCTCGTACATCGCTGTGCATAATCCTAAGAATCATACACAACGGCAATTTGTTTGATGTTATTGTGTTCTGACAAATTTTCACGTATTTCTTTTGAGGGGAAGCGCAGGGTCAGACATTGTGTAAATTGATGCAAATTTCATGTGCTATGTTTTACGGTTCGTTCGCTGTTGGCTGTTGATCAGCAACATTTGTTGGCGGTTTATTTGTTTTCGAAAACAATATAAGTGCCAAAGGACACAAGTCTGACTTACAAACATACCGTATCAAAATCGTCATAGTAAAAAGTGAGACTTGTAGACTTCAAATTCAACCATCTTTCCGAATGGTAACCATGGTGCTACAGATTAATGCTCCATAAACATTAGGCATACTTTCAAGTTTCAATTCACACTATTACTGACAACAAAATATTTTAGCACACATTCACATTGAACGTGAATTAAACAATGTATAATAATAAATAAACATGGGAATTGGTTTTGTCTTACAGAGAGTATGCGATCCGCCGTGTCAGAGATGGATTTCGCAGTACTAAAGATGTGACCGAACCGACAGCACTTAACCAACTTGTTTCCAAGGCAACAGAGAACCTAGCCTTGATCCAACGCCAGGTACAGAAATGAGGTTTAATTGGTTTCAGCAACAACAGCCTCTGACTTACTCAATAAATTCTATTTCTATTTTTTATGTTTAGGTTTCTATTGGTCAAGCATATGAAACTCAGCACAAAGAAAGATACGCTCATCATTGAATGTGATCTTTATGATCCCAAGATCAAAGATTAATAATAAATGGAATTTGCGGCTAGACCGGGGTAATCCTCCCCTCAAATACTGAGCTCAACTGATCAATGAATTATTTATTTATAAATTACATATATGGAAGAAACCTCTTTGCGGTTTACTAATGCTCAGTGCATAATGATTTCTGTTTGTACATTCCTATTGAAGTTATATTGAATCATTTTTAAAACATCTATATATGAGTGTTAATTAACCTTCATTGCCTTTGATATTTCCCCAAACTTCATTGGTAGCTATTAGATAATTGTTAATAGGATTAACATATAAAAATTAAAACTCGAAAGTTTTATTTTGAAAGGGATAGGAATTTTTACAGGATGACGTCTCTTGAAGTGCATATGCCACCAAAAATGTTTTTCCGGAATCGAATAGACCATAAAAATAAATAGGAATGGCGACAATAATTTTTCGATTTTGACTCTTATAAGCTAGAGCTATTTAATGTTGAAAGTACCATATTTTAAAAATAGTGTTCCTCCGAAAGTTCCGACTCATGCCGAAATGACAAGAGAGCCCACTATGGAAAATAACGAAGTCTAGTGAAAAAGAAAATGTCCACTTTCCAGAACAGATATGCCTATATCTTTGGGACACCCTATTGGCCATATATTTCACATATGACCTGTAAAAGGTGTTGAAACACTGGCTGGATCAACGTACTTAAACAGAGGCAAAATGTTTTGTATTCTCTTCACCTCGGATGATGATGTTCAATATTCATTGCTCTATTTCGGTCGATTTACCGTGAATACGAAGCGTTTTCTTTCTCCGTTTTTCACGATTTGAAATTATCACTTTTTCAAATGCTTATCTCTCACAAAATATTTATCCGTTTATCGAAAAAACGAAATCAAAGTAATCAAGTCATTTAATACAACAAATCGAAGGGAAAATGTGAGTTTATTTTCCATGTGTCGACCCTAGGATAGTGTTACAGTTTTATTACTATATTAAATAATATTTAAAATGGTATATTGCATAATGTTTAAAGCTCTGCTGTATACCAATGAGCCCTATGTTTAATTAGTAAGACAACTTATACCACATAGATTTCTTATTCAGTAAAATTTGAGTTTAGTTATTACGATTCGCGATAATGTAAACGAGCAATCTGTTCATGCGTATATTGACAACCGAAGCAAAACATAATTACACATTCACACACTTTCGTCGTCAAGAAGGTCCCAATAATCCCATATCATCCGATGTTAAATATCGCAGTTGAATTGCATTAACCATTTTCTAATATTTGCAATATTGCGTATATTACTTAAATTAATCAGCACTACATCGATCTTGGTAAAGGCAATACAAATTAAAACCTATCTATACAAATACTATTTTGTTAATAGAATACATTCTGTAGAAACCTTTATTGGGAAACATAGTCTTCACACAGCTATATTGGAATATTAACTGATCCTATATATCCGTCCATGGAACAATCAATTCATATTGATGATTAATATTACTGCGGATGTTTCGATTATCCGACTATTATTACAAGTCATTAAGGTTGCATTATGTTGTATTTTATCTAAAACAGTGCAATCACTCAGAAACAACGCTTCGCATAATTTTGCTATTCAGATTACTGTGTTTACTTACTTATATGAAAGTAAAATATGTCACGAATGTCTGCTAGGTCCATTGGCCCATTGGTGCGTTTCATGTTTTCTCTGGCGTCCGTAATTATATTCTTTACGTTTGGAAATTTGGTTAGTCTGTTATTTCCTTATTTCAAAAGATTCTGTGCCTCTAAAATGATGAGCAGGCTACATCACAGTATGGGGATGAAAATGCCCCCCAAATACACTGATGGGATGGAGAGATCGATGTTTACCTGGTCAATGTTTAAAGCGTTCTGCTGGCGACGGTATATAGACTCATTCAAAGTGGCCACGCCAAACGAGACCGCGCCCTCACTGGTCGTACACAAGATGAGCATTTCACAAATTGAGGATGAACGTAACAAGAGAACTGTATGTGATCTATTGAAGCTAGTAAGAGATAATATTCCACTTGTTGTTAATTTTGGGAGTGTTTCATGAGGTCCGTTCATGGCATCAATGGAACACCAATTCATTCCTCTTGCGGGGAGGTTTTCTTCGTTCGCTGATTTTGTTGTTGTTTATGTGGCTGAAGCACATGCAGCAGATGGGTGGAAAATAGACGTAAGTTAATAAAAACAGTTATCATTGCATATATTTTCAGGTCTTCATAAGTAATTATATAGGCTTTCTTGTATGCAAGGTCACCTTAACCATTAAGCTTCGTTATCATAGGTACTAATATTTCATTGAGTGCTGTATTGAATTAGCTTGTAAACGTAATACAATATCACAACAGCCCTCTGCAATCGTATAATATTATAATTATACATTTATCGTAAATATCTTGATCAATCCACTATCGTTATCGTTACATCGGATATGCAGTTATTAATTAATAATACAAAGATAGTCGAAAGGAATTGTTTACCATTGTCCCATGGGAGATATATTAATTAATTCTGTGAAGATTAAGAATTATAATTGGGTTCTTGAAGCGTAAAAACTTGTAATAATGCTGCAAGCAGAGGTTACTGAATAGTGAGATGCTTGATAAATCTTGGTATATCGCATTTATACAACGGTTACGGCGTGGTTTAGAACATAAATCTGACAGTCACGCTATGTGATATCCGCTGTTTACGTATCTATCAACATTCCACTGACACCAACAATGTTGAGGATAGGACACGAATGGAATGAATGTGCAAAACATGGTTTAGAAAAGGCTATTAGGCTACTTTAAAAATCTTATTGTAACTTTATTTCGTTTTCAGACTGATGAGATACAAGTCAACCAACATCGGACCATAGAAGACAGATTCTCTGTTGCCAGGCAACATCTGCTACCAGTGTTAGCTCCTACAAAGATCAACCTCTATCTAGATACATTTGATAATGAGACAACCAAAACTTATGGAGCTTTTCCAGAACGCCTTTATGTCATCATGAATGGGGAAATTGCTCTTCAAGGGGGCTGGGGTCCTATTCATTACAGTGTGAGTGAGGTAGAAGAATATTTGATGAAACACAAACAAAAATTAAACGGAAATTACGATTTATACCGTAATTATATAAAACTAACTCATTAACTAACTATGTAAAATAAATTATAATCGTTGTAAAGTAGATGGGATGATTATGAAGTTCACTTTCAAATTCCTGATTTGGAAACTAAGTGGTAACTGATAAAATTAAATAAATCTCATTTTTACTCTACATGTCAAACAATCATTCACAAATTTATCTATATATGCAAAAACTGAGGTAATAAATGGATATAAAACTAGAAGATAGCAAAAGGGGTAGTAATATTGTATGTACAGCCGATGACGATGTCAAAGTGAAATTGACAGACGATGCCTCATAACCATTTTGTTCAGTTACAATCACTTGTTTTGTTTGCGGACGATATCCATCTGCCATCGCCGTGATATTATATACCCCTGGCATAAGTAAGCGCCAATATTCTCCTTTGCTAGTGACCTTGACATATTTTGTTCTGTTATCAACCCCAACGTAAGCGTTAACAATGGGCTCCATACCTGTAGTCTCTGATACGATACCTTTAATACCAATATGCGTCAGACCCATATATTTAATCATGGCATCTTTATTATCATTCCAATAAGAACGAAGCATCGACTGATTAGGATACTTACAGCAGCTTATTTCTAAGGTTACCTCAAAACAATTTGAATAGATATAGTTGTAATCCTGCATACCACCAATCAGCGTGTACCACATGGCACCATTCGTAATACCACCTGGGAATTTTTCACCTGGACAAACATTGCCTCGATGCATACTGCCGTGAGCCATGGAGTATGTTGATGCCAAGTGCCTTAAAAATAAAATCATACAATAGTATTGGTATATTTATTAAAACAGCTCTTTGATTTTGTAAAAAAATCTCCTTTTTTACAATGATACCTTTTATTATAGTTTGGAATATATTCCATCCAGTTACTTTAAATTATATTTATTCTTTTTGAATCAGGATACACATTGATAACAGTCATACATTTCGCTGATATGTTAATATTGTATAAATATTTGTAATAAATAAATAAATGATAACACTCAAGCTGAGTAATGAGAATAAGATCTAGCCTGCCTCTAGATTCAATTATTTTGTGTATTTATGCTAAAGAAGATATCGGTTAAACAAACCACAAACATCCCTGTTGAACATAGAGCAATCATGAACAATCAAACATATTTAAGCTGTTCCTTGGATGTGTGAATACTGTTATACTGGAGGCTCATTACCTGAACACATCGCCGTCAGTGCTTGGGCTTTCAATGCCAGTGAAATATGACTGCGTGGAACCAGTTGGCCTCATGTGAGGTGGCAGATTGTCATATGGGTAATTAGCCACCATGGCGCCACCATGGTAACCAGCAGACAGCACAAATGGTACTGAGCCCAACCAATTCATAATGGCTCTTGTCTCAGGTTGAATAGGATAGGCAGTGATGTCATATGGATCAGGAAAGTTACGATTTAGATCAACATTACGGTTGTTGTATCTACCTGTAGACCCAACACAGATTCCCTCTTGGGCTGCAGCGTAACCGTCTGGGTTCATACTGAACAACAAATGGATGTGTGTTGCGTTAACCAATTGAGTGATAGTATCATTCTGAGCATAGCCTTGACATAATTCAAAAGCAAGATGTAATAATATTTCTTTACCAATTACTTCGTTACCATGGATATTCCCAACAAATTTAAAATGGGGTTCCAACATTTCTCTTTCTCCCGGACGGTCTGATATTTCTAGAACTGTCAAAGCTAAACCGTTGATGCTTGTACCAATGTTATATAATCTTGTGATAAAGGGAAACGCACTGTTTAATTCTTTTAATTTCAAATAAGTTTCAAGGTGATTGTGATACATAAACTCTGGAGGTGACACGGTGGCAACAGTACTAGCCACCACGCTCAGAAAAACATAGATAGTGACAGATACAAGATGTTTCATTATGGGTAATTAATGTTTGGATTCCAACCAAAAACAATCTAAAAAAATGATTCAAATTCATTAAATTGAGCAACAGAGAAAACGTCAATCAAATACTTATACATTCCATGAAAATTTAAACTCAGTTGCAGTCTGTCGAATTAATCAGTTAACATATTGAATGATACTAGCCTACTAGATAGGTAGGCTAGCCTTTATCTGGAGTCCAATAAAGCCAGTTTGCATTCTTCATGATGGCATTCTCCACCCGAGGTATCAGGTGCACAAATGTTTTAATTGAGACGTTAAAAAAGTTACTATGACAGGACTTTATGATTTGCCGCGTAGGTGTAAAATTATTATGGCATTACTTTTTTAATTGTCACCTAATAAAGCCCATTTCAAATATAATATTACCTCTATTACTGATAACATTGATGATATTGTCACTCGAAAAATGAAAAATAAAATTCACTTTAAATGGAAATAGTGAGGGAGCCCCAGAGGAAGTAGTGGGGGAGCGTCCTGTTACCCTGCATTTTCTCTTCAAAACATCACTGAACTAAAATCCCCAGGCTCTGACTTGTCAGTTATTTAAATAGGTGTTTTCAGGTAAACTGGCAAACAGAATCCTAGCATTGTGCCACTGTCTTGATTAAATAGATCAAAATAGAAACTCTCATAGTTTTTGATCCGTTACATGTGTCTTGAAGTTCTAACTGTTCTTGTAATGTATGCCTACTAAATCATGTATCTGATCACCAATGTGAGCATATTAAATCTGATTTATTCAGATCATATTAATGTTGTCACGTATTCATGTCAATTGAAACCTTTGAATCCAGGTAGAGGTCGAGCAGTTCAGCAGACTATGAATTGCGATGAGATGACAACATTACGGAATAATAAAATTATAAAGGTTTCTGAATCTTTGGTCTTGTAGCAATGTGATTTAATTGATAATAAATATGGCATAGATAGTTAACATGTATTATTTAATAGTTATATATAATGTATGTGGATATTATTATGATGTGGACAAATAGGAAATATGTTATCGCAAATTTGCAAGTATGGTTGTATGTGGCAGTCACTGTTGGCTTCATGATGTATTTATTATTGTAGGCCTATTGTTTGTCTACTGTTGATTGTGTAGCTAAAGGATGTGATATTGTGATTGTGAGGTATTACCTATTGTTTGTGCATTGTATTAGTAATATTGTAAAGATAGTTTATGTGAATGAAAAACAGAGTTTTGTGAATGTAAGAGCGAGTCTCAAGGAGTCACTCGTTGAGAACAGTTGAATAAAAGTTTACTAAGAAAAAGTGTGTCTTTTCTGTCTCCCTCAATGGACTCTAATTGTCTTACAAGCTATTAATTTACGAACCATGGACCACCTAGTCATAACAATTGCTCGGAAAATTCTAATACAAACTTCAGCGCAGATAAATATTATGAGACGGAATTCTAATGACGTTACGTCTACAGGCCTTACTTGCTAAACTTACCAAATCAATAGAATATCTCTTTTCGCTTTGCTTTTGACATTTAGCCTTGCACGACTGCTGGCGTCTTTCTTGATGATACCCTTCGCCACTAACTAGCTAAACTCTTTTGATGTAATGGGGCAACCAATAAAAGTCATTTTATGGTAAATAAGGCCTTCGCGTACAGGAAAGAAAACAGCCAAACAGGAAAAGCGCCAGATGTGCACAGTTAGTCAAACAAGCAGCAGGAGACAAGGACGACAAGGTGAAGATGGTCATGCGTGAAAAAATGCTCATTGTAATATGATACATTTGTAATTCATCAACCATGTATGATGTTGTCTAAAAATGTGAGGAAAGGAAATCAAAATCTAATCTATCACTGTGTAAAAGTAAAAGATGTCAATCAAACATGAGTACGAATTTTAGATTTTTAGTTGTCACAGGAATGGCCTCTTGACCAAGAAGAGGCAATGGCAATAGAGGGGGCGAACGACGAAGAAGAATGAAGGCTACGCTGCGGCTGCTGACTGCCTGAAATCATTTTATTTATTTATTATGGTGACAGTTATTAGCCGACTGTTTGCAAGTTTCATGCTATAAAAAAGTGATGCAATGGCATCTAATATTCCCTCACTGTTATTAGCATTTATTCTTCGTATGATATTAATTGCATATGGCTGCTGGCATGATACAAGATTTGAAGTTAAATTTACAGATGTTGATTATGAGGTGTTCAGTGGTGCCTCTCGTTATCTTTGGCAAGGATATTCACCTTACAATGAACCAACATATAAATACACACCATTGCTTTCTATTATACTGTTGCCTAATATATTCATACATAAACTAATTGGAAAAGTCATATTTTCAGTATTTGATATTATCAACAGTGTGCTCATAACTAAACTACTACTGAAATTAAACGTGCAACCATCTACTGCACAGAAAACTGTCAACTATCTGTTGCTTTTCAATCCGCTCATTGCCATCATTTCCACAAGAGGAAATGCTGAATCAATTCAAAACTTCTTTGTTCTATCTTCTCTTTATTGTTACTACAATGAAAGGCTGTCTTCAGCTGGGTTGCTGCTTGGTCTTGCTGTTCATTTCAAACTCTATCCTGTTATATTTATCATACCTATAATGCTGAGTCTAAAAGCAAAGATGAATAAAAATGGTCCATCTTTTACATATAGCTACATCGTCTCTTTAATTTTCAATTCTTCTATTATTCGATTCATCTCTTTAGTAATTGGTTCTTTCTTATTTGTTGGTTGCGCAATGTATTTATGGTAAGTTGTTTATGGTTCTACTTATTACAATAATAATAATAATAATAATAATAATAATAATAATAATAATAATAATAATAATAATAATAATAATAATAATAATAATAATAATTATAATAATAATAATAATAATAATAATAATAATAATAATAATAATAATAATAATAATAATAATAATAATAATAATAATAATAATAATAATAATAATAATAATAATAATATAATAGAGGAGTCAAAGACTACACATTTTGGTACAGTTAATTAAAGTTTCACGCCTTATGCAATCCTCAGAGAGTTAAAAGCTGTTCTCCGTTGTCAGTTCACTGTTAGTTTTTACTGTCTGGGAATCTCATAAAGCTTTAAACTTAAACTTTAAGTAAAAGTACTGAACCGAGAACTATTTATGTTAGATAATATCTGATAATAATCATAATAATGATGAACCTTAATAAATGCAATTACGAATAACATGTTACACAGAAGTCCAGCTGTAAGTGGTCTCTATAGACAGGTGACCTCTTTATACAGGGTAAATTTGCACATTTGTCTTTTCCATCCCATTTCAATTAATTTACTTGTTTTCTATTTCAGGCTAGGTTATGAGTTCCTATGGTCAACATATATCTTTCATTTCAGTCGTGTCGATCTGCAGCATAATTTCTCTATATATTTCTATCCTTTATACCTTGTTTCTGATCATTTTGTGTTAACCAAATTGATTGGAGTTTGTGCGTTTGTGCCTCAAGCATTGACAGTGGCATATTATGGCATTCGATTCTACAAACATTTACCTGTAGCAATGTTCATGCAATGTTTTGCATTTGTTTCCTTCAACAAAGTTTGTACGTCACAGGTAACAACATTTTAAACCAATCACCATTCTGTTTTATATAGAGTTGAGCTGATTAATTGGAAATGATCGAGGCTTGTTTTTAAGTAATTGGTAATCTTTCAATTATTAAAGGAGCTGCAATAAGAGGCTGCCAGTAATGGAAGCGAGGCCTGATTTATTTTGCATAGTGAATGATTAAGAGATCAGTATGAATGTGACCATGAAGCTGTGTAGTCGATTGTGTACTCGAGTGATCTTACAGGAGCAATATTGATCGGTGGTTACTACGAGCTCAACTTGAATCAAGCTTAGCGCAAATTCAACGATCAATTTCAAATTTAAGCATGGTTTCAGGCACAAAATTGATGCAAACGACAAACATGCAAGTGACTCTAAGCACGTACAGCCCACCGGTCTTTTTTGCTCCTGTAAGTATATTCGACTAAGCAACTGGTTATTGTTTCGCCATTGTTTGGTTATAAATTTCTAAGGATAGGTTATCAGCGCGACTGGGTGATCTCATTTTTATTTTCTCTATTTTTAGTATTTTATTTGGTACATTGGACTGCTCCCTCTTGTGCTGCCATGGTTACAGATATCCTCCAAGTCTGCATTGAGACTTACAACAGCATGGATTAGCGCACAGGTAATTATAACACGGGTTGGATATAAATTATAACATTCCTCTGGTAAACAAATTAATATGCAGCTCCTCATTTTAATCATCAATTGTATACTTTTTACATTTAGGCTCTTTGGCTTGGTTTTGCCTTTTTACTTGAGTTCAAACATTACAATGTCATGCCTTTTGTTTGGATGGCATCGGTGATATTTTTGATTGTAAATATAATTATTTTGAGAACAATGGAACAATCATTGTGTACGGCCAGCAATGCAAAATTAGAGAAAGATTAATGGATCATTGTATATTAATTAATTTAATTTCCTATTATTTTACGAGATAATTGGGGATTCTACTTGATGATTTTGATTCTGATATCTATCAACTTGAAAAATTGAATTGTAGAAGGTTGAAGCTGGTCTGATAAGAAATCACGGTGATATCAATGTTTTAGTTTGTGTATTCTGGCTCGCGTTTATTTCCATGATTTCAATATTCATATATTTAGAATATTGATGTCACAGTTGATAGGCATACATCAGAAATCAATCATTTATTTGAAAAAGATGTTATTAATTTATTTGAAATGACAATAAATCTGTATTACAATTTGCTTTTATCATTGAAAAACCTGTTGTAATTATGATTAAGACACTCTCTGATCAGTAGAAAAAATTAATGAAAATATTAAATTAATGTTAAATACAGGATTGACGTTTTAGATGTTTGCTTTCTTGTTCCGAGTGACATTATCATCAAAACTATCAGTAATATAAATATTATCATAATTTAAAGAGCTTTGTAAATGAAATATTCTTTAATTAGAGAAAATGAATCATTTTTAATGTCTTTTACAATAGATGTTATTACATTGGTCCCATAAAATTCCCCACTAAGACACCACTCCTCTTTATTAAAAATGATCAGGGGGCATGCCACTGAACCCCTAAAAGGAGCCCTCTGGCTACTAACTGCATGTAGGAAAACTGTTTTAATTACAAATTCATTTCTTTCTGTCTTGATTTTCTATTATCTAACAGCTAGGGATTTTCTAATGCCTAGCCAGGCATGCAGCTGTGGGGCCTGTGGTGATATCATCATCATTTATTCAGAAACCTTCAAGTTATACATAACTTTTTTTCTAAGGACTGATACATGTTGCACATGATAGTGCAACGGCTATTTTTGACAAACCAGTTTTGACAAGGGTCCAACACAAACTGAAAAGTTGTCCTTGTCCAGCCTATATTTAGTACTTTCGTGACGTAGTCATCACCAGTCTCCCATGACGCAATGTTACCTTTTCGCTTCATCTTCTCATCTTTTATTATCCTACTTCTGTGTCTGTCATTTCATAACATCAACTCATTTGAACAACGTCTTATTCTATCCTTTCGACAGAAATTCAGTTTTGTTTTTATAATAAATATATTTAATTATGAGTCTAGCAAAGTTATTCGGCTCCAAGACTAAGAATCAGCCTCCAACGACGCAGGAAGCGATTCAGAAACTTAGAACAACTGAAGAAATGTTGCAAAAAAAGTCAGACTTTCTAGAAAAAAAAATCTCAAAGGAACTTCAAACGGCAAAAGCTGCTGGTCAAAAGAATAAAAGAGGTAAGGATTGGCTTGTTGCTATATGTGTGATCTGTTAATGTCCTACTTCTGCCTTGTTGAATTGTTAATGCTAATATTTTGTGTCCTGGATGAATGGAACAGCGAGCTTTGCTCTACCATGGGCTTGATCTCTAACGTCGCCTGTCGGTCCTAACCCTCACCTTGAATATTGAATATGACAGCTAAGCTAAAGTGTTGATGATGTTTTAGCATATGGCGTATCAATTTCATTTTGGGTTGTCAATGTTTGAGTAATATGGTCTGTGTCAATAACGTTTTGGATCCTAGAGGCAAGAGCTCTGGTCTTGTCTGGTCTAAAAAAAGTTCACCTAGTCAGGCCTTATGATCGCCTGGGTGCAGACCTTACATAATCCTTACATAATCAGAATACAACTTCCTCGTTAGTAAGGTGCTGGAATCTTATAATATTTCAATGTGAGGTTTGGCGAACATATTCTGGTAGGTGGTTTATTACTTGAATCCCTGCAACAACTACGGTTTGTGTGGGTCAACGGAATTATATTTGTCCAAAAAGTAGTTGATGGCGTGCAGAGATTATAACAACCAAATACGTCACTGACATTCAAACAATTTGATTGGTTAATCAACTGCCATTATGTTTCTTGTCTATTTTCTGACACATTTCATCGTTCTCTGTGAAGATTTAAGAGAATTATCGACAAAATGATACTGGAAATGAATAATCACCTTCATCATCATCATCATTTATTCAGAAACCTTTAAGTTATACATAACTTTTTTTCAAAGGACTGATACATAGCTAAGTTGACAGCAAAACAGACATTAAGTAAAAAAAAGGTATAAATAACAGGAAAGAGTGGTAAGTGTAAAGTATATTAAGAACGTAAGTGCTTCTCAAGGAGACATTTGAAAGTAGGCCTGCTTTGGACTTCCTTCATTGCAAACGGTAGATCGTTCCACTTATGCGCACCAGCATCTTGAAATGAATGACGATGGCTCGACTTGATGTAAATGTCATTGTGGGCGTGAGATCTTGTTCTGGTGGAATACGGCAGTTAGAAAAAGTTGGAAAGCAAAGGAAGAGCTAGTTTGAATTTAGTTTTATGAGTGAACATTAGTTGATGCGATGTTATTCTGTCTCTAACAGAAAGCCAACCTAGTTGACTTTGCATATCAGAGACATGAGTGCGATAGTTACAACAGAGCACTGTCCTCATTCTTCTGTTTTGCAATCTCTGGATGCGATCTAGATGTTCGGTTTTACGGTTCCCCCATACGACAGCGCAGTAGTCAAAGTGTGGCAAAACAATGGTGTTATAGTTATTAGTTCTAGCTGCTTCTTGCGGTATGAAGCGTCTCACATATTTCAAAACGCCCAAACTTCTATTTATTTTCTCATTATTTGCTACAACATGTTTGTCGAAAGATAGGGTATTGTCTATTTGAATGTCCTTTTAAAGCTGAATTAAGCCCCTCAAACTACTCAATGCAAGTGGATGGATTATGGATATTATGCGCTATATCTGTAATTTAACTTAAAATCACAATTTTGATATTAGGAAGCAGGGTCCGACAAAACACAGCAAAGTGGCAACTAGGTTCCGGAAGGCTGGCCAGAATTTAGAAGAAAATTGATTTTGAATCATTTCTCTCATCAAATTTAGAGAAATTACAATGTTAGAAGGAACGTTTCACATGAAAAGTTCGCGGAAGTTGTTTTAATTAAAACACAGGTTTCCAGAAGGATGAAACATTTGTCGAACGTGACCCTGTTAGGAAGTCTATTTCGAATGCCCTAGATTCAAGGACTAAAAATTTACAATTAGAATGAAGAAAAGGCTGCAACTATATTTATGATTTATAAAATCAGTTTACATTTAAAACTGTAAAATAATCTGCACTGATGTTTTGTGATATGGAATGAAGCAATAAAAGCAAAAGCCAATTAATTCTTACTTTTTCGCCATTATAACTGATTAAATAGGATCACACGCACTCAAAAATCAAGGCTCTTCATACTCAGAAAATTCAGTTAATTGATCAAAATATATAAATGATAAATTAATGAAATTGTTATATAAAAAATGATTTGCAATGTAACTGTACAGTGTAGGCCTATATTCTATTTATCGAAAACTGTTTGTATTTTGTTTTGCTCTTCAGTTAAAATCAATTATTCTGTTCAATTTTCGTGATCCAATAAAGAACCAGTATATCCTACAATATGGAAGTATCAAGTGACCAAATCAAAATAGATGACAGAAGTTTGTATGATGTTTCTTTTGCATGACAATCAGGCGTGACAAAATTGTTAAATTTACCAATAAAATTTGTATACATTTATCGTGTTTTTCCATTGCGATTTTAGCGCGTAACTGTAGCCAGGTTATTGAGGAGCAACATACATAATGGAGCCTGAGGACAATTGAATTTGAAAATAGAATGAATTCAACAGTTTTCAGTACTGTATGTGGTTGTTATAATCTGTGCCCGGCAGAATATGTGATGCGTGCAGGGCAGCATTTGCATCTGGTCATAGAAAGGTGTAATAGTATTCTTTGGAAAAAAAACAGAAATACAATGGGGACAGATTAAATCAGGAAGTAGAAGTTGGTAGGCTATAAACATTGGCACGGAAAATCATGCTTTTTAATAAACAAAAACGCTGCAAATATTTAAAGACCTTGAAATTAGACACAGATATGTAAAATAGACATGCTTTCGACTCTCTGCAAAAGAGAATTATTAAACTGCCCTATGTTTCTTCACATTGACTAATAAATTAGTGTAATGTGTACATAACAGGTAAAATAAGTTCCAAATATTTTTATAAGAAGTATAAATCAGGTATAAATCAGGTAACTGTACTACATCATTCAATCATACATTATAAATACAATGGAGATTAATAGCATGGAACAAATGAAAGAGTCATGCATTGCATACGCTACCAGTGTGACAAGTTTGTTTTAAATGATAATTGTAAGACAATTAACATTTGTACAAATCTATTACAAATATAGAATTTACAGTAGGAAAGATTTAATAAATACCACTGTCGATTCTCCTTTAATAGCCTTGCCTCAATAGAAACATTATCATATACATTGATCGAGTGACCACTATAGAAATGGAACTGATATGGCAGGTTTTACTTTGGTTCTCTTACCCAAGAAACATATTTCTACCAGAATTTACAATGAGATAATGATTATTACGCAAAGCTTAGAGCTATCTTTTCAATATTGCATGAACAGTTCATGAAAATGATGTAATTAAAATGCAATGCTCATGTTCAGCCGCTAACGTAGCATCAATTACAGATAATAGCACTTTACTGAATATTTCACATCAGCTAATACTAATGAGTGTTTTATGTATGCTGTATTTAGTTGCGTTAAATGCGTTGAAGCGAAAGAAGCGACTTGAAAAACAATTACAGCAAATCGATGGCACATTATCAACAATAGAATTTCAACGAGAAGCATTAGAAAATGCCAATACAAACACAGAAGTACTTAAGAACATGAGTTACGCAGCCAAGGCATTAAAGTCAGCTCATCAGCAACTGTAAGTAATTGCAACATTTCATCATTTCTATTGTTGACATGGACAATGTGTGTTTTCAAATTGTTTATTTATTGTTTATTTGTTTGCTTAGTGATGTTGATGACGTACATGATATGATGGATGACATCTCCGAACAAACAGAAATAGCAAACGAAATATCAGACGCCATCTCCACATCAGTCGGCTATGGTCAAGACATGGACGAAGTATGATAACATATCGACAAGATTTGTTGGATTCTTGTTGTTAATTTAGTTTATGTCATTTGATTGGTGTTGTTTATTTAAATAGGATGAGCTGATGGCTGAATTGGAAGAGTTAGAACAAGAAGATTTAGACAGACAAATGTTGAACATTGGTGGATCTGTTGACCTTCCAGCGGTTCCAGACACAGCCTTACCCAGTGCAGGTATGCAGACAGAATTATCACCCCCTTTGCATTATAATTATCCTAGGGGCCCTAATGAGGGGGTTAGACAGAAAAATATATTGACATTAAATAACATATTTACATTTATATTTTTGTCATTATTATTCAGGCTCAAAGACAAAAGTTACGCCGGCTGCAGAAGATGACGATATGAAAGAACTAGCTGCCTGGGCTTCTTGATACCTCATTTGTGTGTATGCCTGCACTTAGTCATTCATTATCAATTATTGCTGCTGTAGAAATGTGACACACAATTGACACTATTTTTAAAGTGATGGCAGAAAGCAACTTTTCGTCAGTTTTCATAATTCTGCACCATCAATATGATAATTGCTATTATATTATAATAGATAGGATTATCCTTAACATATTTACTTTGATATTGAGTAGATATAATAATCATTGTTTTGTATATAATCATTGTTATGTATGTTCAAATATTTTGTTTGCCATATGCAAATCGTCGTCTTATAAACACAAATGAAATTAATTCTGTAACCACTTTGAAGCTTTATTGTATTAGGTCAAATGTGATTGGCTACTGTTAAGGTCTTGCCTCGTTTTAATCACGTACGTAATTGTAGATTGAGTCTGTCTACAGACACATGAGATTCTGGGTAATACGTCATAAATTGCTTGTCATCGTATTGGTACGGCCTCGTTTGGAAACCAGGTTGAAGCCACATCCCATTCATCTAAAAGAGAGGTTTAAATTTTAAATCAGTAAAAGTTTCTTCGAAAAACATTTCTTCAAGATAAAGGATAGCGACAATAAATGAACATACGTAGATTTAAACAACTTTTCGCTTAAAATTCAAGTTTAAATTGCAGAACGTTGTTTAAACCAAGTCTGTTAGTCTAGTGTCGCTATCCTTTAACTTAAAATTTTAACTTCATATGAAATAAAAAGATAGTGCGTTGAACTAGATTGTAAACAAAGAAAAATACTCACTGCATTCGACGAAAGGGTCTGGTGTTGGTAGTTTTCCATGCCATTCGGTTGCCACGGGTAATAAGGCCACGCCGTTTGAAAAAAGTAATCGTTAGCTTGTGTTGGGGAGTATGTAGGGCTAGTAGCATTGTAGAAAGGGCTACTGTTGTAGAACGAGGGCTGATGTTGTAGTTGGTTCAATAACAGATGCTGAGTTGCTTTTAAAGCTGCCTCATTATAGTTAGAAGTGGAACGGATGCGCTGAGCAGATAATTGATTGGCATGACTGCTTGCCAAAACGAGACTCATGTCATAAACTGAGCAACAGAAAACCTCGATGTAACGTTCACCCATGTGCTTGAGATGGAGACTGGATGCTGCTTTCTTAGCCTCGATGACACTTTCCATTTGTACGAAAGCCTCTCCTGATGGTCTACCCTACAACACGACAACGTGATCATTGTAAAATCGCAGTTTCATATCTTAAATGGCAGTTCAAAATCAGATAAATAAGTTGATCAGATAAGCTACCTGCAGGTTATAGATGATATGCGGCGTTCCTTTGATGTTGGCAGCATGTATGTCCATAAACGTAACAATATCGTCAGATGTAGCTGAGAACGGTAGACCTCGCAATCTGAGACAGCACAATTGCCTCACGAGATTACTACCGTGTGTATGATTCTTACTGGCTGGATGATGATGGTAGATGGCGGCCATGGTTGCTAGTTGGTCCATAGATGGTGCTGATTTATGCGATGATTGTGTTAACAATTGATTACTTTGTGATTTTGAATTGAAAGGGTTAATACATAAGTAATTGAAGCCATACATTACCAGCCTTACAGCACCTGCAATATGCGTAAAGAAAATTTCAAAATAACACAAAAATCAATCGAAATGATAAGAGATTGAATTAAGCTGCTAGATTGAGGTAAATCCAACGTTGCGGCTTTGAATTGAAACGGAGAATGCGCGATGCCACGGAAATTATTTAATCAGCTGGTTGAAGGTGACGGAAGACTCGATCGATGCGGTGCACGTGTGCTAAAAAATATTTGATTTGAAATGGCAGTGAACACCCAATTATTATATATTGCCTATGCGTTATATATTTACACCATTTATTATTGATATTATAATGCACTCCTGTCTGTAAATGGCATGACGAAAACGGAAAGCATTGTATGAAATTGATGTTTATGAAAGGCTACATGAATGAATTGTAGTAATAATAACGTTTCTATATTATTCACTATAGCAAATTCCTTATTCCTCAGTTAGAACAGGTTATCCAGCCGGTGACAATACAATCACAACATTTGAATGTAACCATGGTGATTGAAATGAAAAACGTCAGTTTTTGTGTGCAGTTATGAAAAATTGAGACAAATCGATTACTTCCAAAAATTTAAGCTTCATAAGTTTAGTTTAAAATAGTGAACATTTTTAAACTTATCAACTGGATTTGAGATTTAAAGAAAGATTATTTATTCTCATTGCTGGATAGAGGGTGTTGACACAGGATCACCGCTATATCAACATTAAAAAAAGTGTTATTATAGAAGGAAGAAAATAAATCATTATATCTACTCACTGTTTTAATTCCGTCCTCGATTGAAATCCGTGAAAATACTAACAGCCAACTTAGGCACATCAAGCCAAAAGACGTTGCAACTGGAACAGTGTCTCATGTGGCTCTGATGTGGCTTACTTAGTAGAAAGCACATAGATGATAAGTATATATAGAGTTGGGTTTTAACAGACACAGTTTACCGCTGACCAAAGGTAGTTGACAGCTGGTGAATTTTATCGAATACCTTTAACCGGGAAAGGACTGGAAACGACACGAAATAACTGCAGATAATGCAAGCCAGATACATGCAAGATACGTTCACAGCATACACGATATTGGAATAGGTAGTATGAGACTTCACACATTGTATTGATAATGATGTGAGATTAAAGATAGCCAGGTGCATAATTATGAAGTGTTTTTTGATTCTTTGAAACAAGATAATCGTTTAAATATAATATATACAGGGTTAATTTTGATTATTTCCAATTTAGATAAACAGATTAAAGTGGCATAATTCTACGTTGTTGTTTGCGTGTAAAAGCTGCGCATGGCTTTCATTGCTTCGACAGAGACTGTTAACGAACCAATTACATCGTTGCTTCCGATTAGATCAACCACTTGAAATAAAATAGACAAAATATTGACAGATACCACAGGAATCCAATAGTTATTATTTTTCAATGTTTAAATTAAATATTTACCGTCTATTTCCTCATCTATGAAATCTCTGCCTCTTTGCAGAATCTGTTTTTGGAATGAATCAAATTAAAAAAATAAACTTAATTAGAGTCTGTTATTTATAATACAATTTTTAAAGGCATGAAATTGACTAGCGCGCCTTGCCAGTTAAAAGTTGAAAATTGAATGACATTTTTCAAGGCACAAGTAGTGTAGTGAATCAGTGCTTATTCTAAGACCGAGCGCAAAGGCCGCCTGTCAATTGTATGCCTTTCATAATATCATGCGGCTCTTTTGAGATATACCTGTATTAGATCAACGTAAGCAATTGCTACGTCATCACACGTTTCTTCGTGTTCGCTTTCAACCGGATCAGTAACAACCGTGAAATAGATTCTGAAAAAAAAATGACGAGAATTTATAAATCAAATGCCGCTGCGAAATGAAAGAAATTGAAAAGAGAGACGCCATTCTCTACTTGCCTCGCTTCAGTTTGGTCCTCACTAGCAATCATGGAGCGAAAGATTTGACGAGCAGACTCGTTCCCATCCTCATCAACGTGAAATACTACATGAGATAGGTGATATCACATCAGAAACAATCCTACACATAACTCAACAGAGACAGCGCATTTAGTAAATAATTACCTTTACGGAAGTTAAAAGACATTGGATGATTCGGGCCTTGACTTGGCAAAGAGACAGGGGTTTCTAGTAACTCAGGTTCCACGTCCAAGAAACGATAAGATACGAAATACTGCGTTGTGATAGGTTGCTGCTGGAAGATTGGAGCAGAGTCAAAAAACGTCAGGCTTGACACCGTTACTATGACAATATCAGACGACTGCAATGGAAGAATACCATGAGACTATCAGTTTAATAAAGTGTGTCTGGGAGTTGAATGTTAGCGAATGTTTTGCGTGTCTTACACTGGTAGAAGGGTGTCTCGTTCGTTTGGTTGGTGTCGGCGCACACACGATCATGTCGTCAGAATCCAAATCAGTTGGTTCTTTGGCGAAGGACATAGTTGAGAAAGTGGCTGTGCTCACTACGAGGTCATCATCATCATCATCATCATCATTATCATCATTGTTTTCTATTGTAGAAGGTAACCAACGAAATTAGAAATCACCAACAGGAAAGGGTAGTGGAATCGCATTGGTGAAGTTGTATAATTATGTCTACCTGATTGAGGCTGCTGCATCTGCGTTGTGGCAATGACAACATCGTCTTCATCACTGTCGTTGTCAAGGACTGCTGCCGGTTCTACTGCTAGCTTCGGTTTCTGTAAGATAATCAGTAGAAAATGAAAACAGTTGCCTTGACTTTGGGATCGTCTCAAATGGCAGAGGACTCACGTTCAAGGTTTAATAATCTTTGGACTGGTAGCTCAGTGGGAGAGTGTTTGCATTTTATGTAGGCCGGGGCTCAATCCCTCGTCGGTGCATGCATGTCTGTTTGCATTTGTCTGTAAATATGTTTATGTACCCTAAATAAATAAGCGCTGATGCGATCTATCAGGATGATTCAGATTCCCCCATGAAATCCCCTGAAATTTATCTCATTGATGATCATCATTGCTATCAGGGAAGGGAGAGAGAGACCCCTCTTGTCTGCATTTCACACTTACTTACCTCGATCGGCTGAATGTCCAAATGTTCATTTTTGACGAGTTCTTTTCGAGGGGCTGCAATCGGCATGACTCCTGTTTGTTTGTCGACAGCATCATTCTCTAATGCCGTCGATGCTGCTACCGTTGATGCTGCAACCGTTGATGCTGCTACCGTTGGTTCTGCCACCGTTGGTTCTGCTACCGTTGGTGCTGTTGTTGCACTTTGATCTTGATGGAAAGCTTCATCTTCTATATCTGACGTCAGCATCATTGGACGCATTCGAAGATCGCTAGATGGTGTTATACTTGTTTCACTATTTCTCAACTAAAAATGACGTCATACTATAGGTGTCATGGCAAATAAGCAGAATGAATACGTCGATCAATTGTTCTAATTGGATACGATCCGCTTACCTTGGGCACTTGCGCCACCTTCCGGGATAGAGGCAAATAAGAAATGGCCCATCTCATGCGAATGTCTATCAAACCAACTTTAGAAGAAGTATCACTATGATCAGTCGCCTGGAATCACAGAAATAAAATCATGAATTAAAATAATGTATTAATGCTGTCCTTAGATAAGATATACATAGACACTTACTTTAGTTACTTCAAAACTACCATCAATGGATTTATCATGGGCTAGCTGAATGAGAGGTATGCGAGCCACACCGATAGGAGGTTGAGCGGCATCTTCATTATCATCAAAAACGTAGATCTCCATATTCTGAAATGAAGAGATAAACGGCGTAGCAACGGTAGCATTATCAGACATGAAAGTATAAATGAAGAAAATAGACTGAAACTATTGATAAAGATCATTTCTGATTGCATCTCAGAGAGATATAGATATACAGTTTAGAGTTTATAAGAGGCAGAAAAGGATTGGAATTCGCCAATAGACTGAACCAGGACTGAACAATCTCATGTCTGGTTTATAATCAATCTAACTACAACAACAACAACAACCTACCTCTGATCTGAGATAATGATCTAGCTCAGCTGACATGGGAACTGGGTACGAATAATTGCTATTGAATTGTGGGTTGTTGGAGTGGGCCACAATGGGCGAATCACTGTCGTCAAAGTCATAAAAACGAAACATGACGTATGTACTGGGCTGAACGTCTGCAAGAAAGTAAACAGTATTAACAGTATCATGATGGCGATGGAATAACTTACGTAATTAGTACGTTTACGTTAGTCTACCAGGTTGTCTTGTCTTTAGGCCATGGCATTGTATAATATCAATGGACAGTTCATTCATGCCTGCGTCCAATCGAATGGTGTCACGTGATTTGGTAGTTGGTGCCTGCGCATTTGTATGGAGGTATGTGATGGCTTTACTGCGTTCCTGTCAATCAAATCAGAGATAGATGAACACGTGATTTCTTCTCGTGTTAACAGTCATTCAGTTATTGACTCACTCTGAATAGTCTCAACGCATGCGTCATTGGCACTTTCAGTCTGACCCAGCCCTCAACGATCGCCACTTGAACAGTTCCTTGTCTATCTATGGGATGGATACAAATTAAAATCTGTTCAATATTCATGTCATTTAAAATTCATGTTACGCTTGAGATATATAATCGATATAGATATAGATATGTTTGTGGGCTCAGGTGCAGTTGTTTTTAGGGGGTTATTTATACAAACTATTTGCAACAAAAATGCTTGAAACAAGTTAGTAGAGCACACTTACCATGGAGTGGTACTGAGAATTGCAGACGGGTCTCATTTGAGTCAAGAATGTTAGTAGAGCACACTTACCATGGAGTGGTACTGAGAATTGCAGACGGGTCTCATTTGAGTCAAGAATGTTAGTAGAGCACACTTACCATGGAGTGGTACTGAGAATTGCAGACGGGTCTCATTTGAGTCAAGAATGTTAGTAGAGCACACTTACCATGGAGTGGTACTGAGAATTGCAGACGGGTCTCATTTGAGTCAAGAATGTTAGTAGAGCACACTTACCATGGAGTGGTACTGAGAATTGCAGACGGGTCTCATTTGAGTCAAGAATGTTAGTAGAGCACACTTACCATGGAGTGGTACCGAGAATTGCAGACGGGTCTCATTTGAGTCAAGAATGTTAGTAGAGCACACTTACCATGGAGTGGTACCGAGAATTGCAGACGGGTCTCATTTGAGTCAAGAATGTTAGTAGAGCACACTTACCATGGAGTGGTACTGAGAATTGCAGACGGGTCTCATTTGAGTCAAGAATGTTAGTAGAGCACACTTACCATGGAGTGGTACTGAGAATTGCAGACGGGTCTCATTTGAGTCAAGAATGTTAGTAGAGCACACTTACCATGGAGTGGTACCGAGAATTGCAGACGGGTCTCATTTGAGTCAAGAATGTTAGTAGAGCACACTTACCATGGAGTGGTACTGAGAATTGCAGACGGGTCTCATTTGAGTCAAGAATGTTAGTAGAGCACACTTACCATGGAGTGGTACTGAGAATTGCAGACGGGTCTCATTTGAGTCAAGAATGTTAGTAGAGCACACTTACCATGGAGTGGTACTGAGAATTGCAGACGGGTCTCATTTGAGTCAAGAATGTTAGTAGAGCACACTTACCATGGAGTGGTACCGAGAATTGCAGACGGGTCTCATTTGAGTCAAGAATGTTAGTAGAGCACACTTACCATGGAGTGGTACTGAGAATTGCAGACGGGTCTCATTTGAGTCAAGAATGTTAGTAGAGCACACTTACCATGGAGTGGTACTGAGAATTGCAGACGGGTCTCATTTGAGTCAAGAATGTTAGTAGAGCACACTTACCATGGAGTGGTACTGAGAATTGCAGACGGGTCTCATTTGAGTCAAGAATGTTAGTAGAGCACACTTACCATGGAGTGGTACTGAGAATTGCAGACGGGTCTCATTTGAGTCAAGAATGTTTGCGAAACTGAGAGATCCAACAGCCAGAGATTGGTAACTAGTACCCAGGGCACGATGTAACTCAACATGAGCTGAATCTTTGTGTATGTAATGTAGAAAGAAATCGTCCACTTGAACAACAAACTGCGCAGTGAAATTGAAATCAATCCTAAAGACGAAAAACGGATATTATGTGTTACTATGACAACAACAAAAAACGAATCAACAGAGAGAGACAGAGAGAGCGAGAGAGACCTTGTTCCTAACATAACTGGTGTGATTTGTAACTCATGCTCATAGAAATCAACAGTGAGAAATAAAGAAGGTAAATCTGAGAGCCAATCAGCAGCAGAGGATTTGTCTTGAACTAATGACACCTGTCAATCAAAACAAACAATAGTAATCTAATTACATGTCCAGTTGATAACCATGATAAAATGTTTGCTAAACATTTGATAAAATGTTTGCTAAACATTTCACTCACCAAACCAAAATGGATCTCAAAAATATTTTGGCCGCGTTCCAACTCAAACTCCCCAGTAGTAGGATCCTACGTTCAGATAAAACGTAATTATACTCATTCTGATGCATTAAAGTACAGTGACCCAATCAATCAACTATAAGATGTTAATGTCTAATGCAGAGGGTTAATAAATGGCCACAATGGACAGGTGGTCCTTATACAGAGAGAGGGTCTTATCACTCACATTAATACTGTCATCAATCATTGAATACTGTTTTGTTCCATACGCAACATCCTTCAGCTGTTGCTCTAGCCTCTGCAAAAGACAATAATTTGTAACTTTGAGGTGTAATGATACGCATAATGTCAATCAAATGCCATCTATGCCATTCAACACACCTTTATTTTCAATGCTCTCGCATCAAGAAGTTGTGCGTTTTCTTGCAATCTCAAGTCACATTCAGTATGGACGTCCCGTAACTTTTTAGCTGTAGACTTTACCTAAATAAGGATATTAAATTCAACAGTCAACAGAAGCCTTCACACAATGACTGAAGCCTCAATGTCATACCAACCTCGGTTTCA